>VZSR01000262.1:192833-216015 GCA_013398615.1 Brachypodius melanocephalos | reverse complement strand
ACTTGGGCCAAAGCCAGCTGGGACCCCTTCTTCTGGGAATCACCACACAACTGTGCCTCAGCCTCTGCTTGAGTCTGTTCAGTTTAATGAGTTTAATGTGCTTTGCATGGGGAGTGAATATGGTCACAGTGAGCTCAGCATCTGTCAGATACTGAAATCTAGGTGTGAGCAAGGAAGAGGGGACCAGAGCAAGGTCACTTCCTGGACCATTGGTTGAGTACCTGGTCTCTGGAACAACCCTTGCTGTAAAGCATAAAGGGTTATTTCATGTTTTATCTGACAGACTGGGGTTTTAAGAAACTTACACATTCACTGCAAATAGTTTTACCAGGACCACATCAGCCAACGGAGGCATTAGAATACAGATTAAATTTTTTATAGATTTTTAAATAGTTTTAAAATATTTTTTATCTTTTTTAAAAGGGAGCAGAACCAAGCTTCAAACTTTGGACCCAAACCTCCCACCCCTGGCTGTGTTCCACCAGTTATTTCACAGATGCTGCTCCATACTGCACTGCAGTAATAAGAAAGATAAGTATGTGGGCAGGTTGGTAAAAGTAATTAAGTGTAGCCAAGTGATAAGTGGGAAATGGCTTGTATGGAACGATTTAAGTGATTTAACATATCAATATTTTCAAAAATTATGTGCTTGGCTTCAATTATTTATTTCATTATATCACAATTATAATTTACAAATCATAAATTTTACTCATATATCATAGGTTTGGCCAAGACTCTCTGAAGATTGTGGGAATACAATAATAACTATAAACTGATCAGATCAAAGGCCTGTATCCAAGCCTGTGAACTAGAAGAAGCTTAAGAGAAAGCACAGAAACAGGACAAGCATATAATGACAATATCCTGGCCCAATCTTGAAACTTCAGTGATTTGTGGTGCAGGTGCTTCCTGAGCCAGCACTAGTGGCTTCTTTTTCATAGTCCAAGATGGATTTTTCATCCATGAATTAATCCAATTTCTTTATGAACTTTTGTAAGCTGCTATGATCTGCAATGGCTCATAGTTGTAAGTGAATGAGGACCATCTCTTTTTGTTCAATTTGAATTTACCACCTAGATTCATATCATCCTTTTTTTTTTTTCACACTGTTGATCTTCCAATGAAAAAGACAGTGGTTTTTTTTCCTCTTTTAGTCCCCTGCATTTTACCACAGTGTTTCTAAAAGAAGGAAAGACAACATGCTTGATGTCCTGCTCTGATTTCCAGCCTCTGTGGCAGGGTTTTGAGCAAGTTGCTGCCTCTTTGGACAGGGCAGACAAGAACTGGCATTGTCTGTCCCACTGGTCCTCTCCCTGACCCACCACCAGGTGTGTGAGGGCAAGGAGGTGCCCATCCTTGAGTGCTGTGTTGCAGTTACAGATGGTGGGAGCTGCCTCCTGGATTAGCCATTATCACTGGCACCAGTGCCTCAGCTCAGAATTTGCTGTGAAATTTCTGGAGGGGGAAGCTCTTAATCGTCATCATTGGATAAAATCTGGCATAACTGCTAAGGCCTGGCAGATGCTTTCATGAAATGCACTTCTAACAAAAATCTCTGAGGGTGGTGGGCTTCCATCAGCAAGGGACAAGCACTGCCTGGCAGAGTGTTCTTGCTGTGATCTCTGATATAGCTGCAGGGAGGTTTGTGCTCTGTCTAGGAAAAGGTAACCACTATTTTTTTTCACCCACATCAGCATTCTTCCCTTTCTGTGTCTGTATTGCTTAGCCACAGAAAATGACAAAAAAACTCAAACTAACAAACCAAAACAGGGTAAAAGCAACACCACTGACTCTATTTTATCTATGCTGACTGAAAGTTAATCCATATATGCAAGAATCTGATGCTTCAGCTTATTGGGAGAGACAGACACATAATAGAATCTCATGAGCTATTGCTTACTTCCTTATTACTTCACAATTACAGGGCTTTGCCATCCTTTGTCTAACTCTGACCTACATCAGCCTTTCAGTGAGGTTACAATTCCTAGCACAAACTGCAGGAATTTACCTCAAAGCTGTTGTAGAAAAATGGATTTGACATAGATTAAAAAAAAAAATCTAAGCCAGTTTTGAGGTCTCAGGGAGCTGTGCTCATTAATTATTTGAGAATGATGCTATCCACAGGCTGAAAACTCAAAAATCTGTGTAGTTTTTCTCTAAATAATGTATATTAATGTAGAATTGTTGGCTCTTTCCTTTTTCTTTCATTGTAAGAATGAATATTTATTTCATTTCTTGCATTTAATAGCTCATATTTCTTTTTTACTTTTCTGTGAGACTAGGCTGTTGTAGCTCATCCCAAATTTCATGTCTCTGCTTTTCATTTTGAACCTTGAAGCCTACCAAATCTATACACACAAAGTGAAACCTGGTGAAATTTCAAATAGTCTGCAGTTTTACAAATACACAATGCAAAAGGCAATGAGTCAGTGAAGATGCACTGTAGGCAAAAGGAAAACACCTTGCTGAGAATGGGGACAGATGGGGACCCAGCAAAAGTCCTTATTCGAACTATTCCTGTACCTTCAGAAGATGCACTGTGAAAAGACATGGACTTTGCTGTCTGAAAACACAGAGCAAATAAATCCCTGTCATTTTTAAAAGTTTTTTTCTAAAGAGAGGAGACCACTGAGCTGATCTTGGAAGACAGGAGTTGTGAGGAGAGCAGTGGTGAGAAGCTTTCCCTTTTCTTGTCCCCAGTTCAGCACTATCTGTAAAATGTGACCAGAGCATTCATTGGAACAGGTCTTCTGATGTGTGTAGATACACGCCAGAGGTACATTGCCTTCGTGAGGAGCTAGAAACTGAACAGATTAGCAGAAGAAAACATCTATGGTTCCTAACTCATCAATACTGGAGATTTCTGTGATGAACTACATTCCCCTAGTTTCGTTTTTACTATTTCTGCCCAAAAAGAAATACAGGAAGCCTTATTTAGAGGAATTTGTGTCAAAGAAGATGAAGCCATAGATTTTTAAAATCGAAATGAACCACTCTGGTTGGTTTGAAAGTAGCTCCGTGCTGACATTTTCAGTTCACCTGCCCTAAGTTTCAAGTGAGCAGTGAGACCATGTCCCAAAGAGCAGTGGTGGAGATGGGAGTGGCCTGTGGCCTCTGGATATGATGATGAAGCAAAGGAAGAGAATCTGAAGGCCAGAAGGTGTGGTGTTGATGAGCTGGTATGACCTTTTCCATGACACATGATAGTTGCCAGAAAAGTGTACTTTGTAATTTCTGCACTGTGCTCAGCACTCCTCTTTGAAGCTCTGTCATTTAGAAAAATGGATGGTCTGTGTCTGCAGGAATTTATTCATCCCTGCACACATTATTGTAGTAGTTAATCACTCTGGCAGCTAAAGTTCAGATCTTATTTCTGGACTGAATTTTGTCAACATTCAGCTTCTAGGCATTGGATCTTATTATCGCTTTCCTTCCTGCTAGGTGATGCCATCACCCGTCAAATTCTCTTGGATATGTTACTAAAATGAAGCCTTCTCCAATATTTAGCTCATACCTAATTTCAGTCTTCAGGCTCTACTGTGAAGACTGCAGGATTCTGGCAACATTAGCATCGTGCTCTCTCACCTGCTCTGTGCAAGGTCTGCCTCAGAAGTACAATCTTGAAGGATGGGTTTTCTTCAGTGCTTTTATAAGAACTTGATTTTTCTAGAACTTTCCTGTAATCCAACGCTGATGCTGCTGTTTCTTCCTTATCCTTGCACACAAACTTTTACCACTAATGGTTCAAGACCACTTAACTCTGACACTCTGACTTCAGAGTAGTGGACATATCATAAAATAGGCACTGCGTAAGTTGCCTGAATACAAAAGTTTCCAGTATGTATTTTATATTAGCTGAGACAAAACTAATCAGCTTTTCTGCATCTTTACACTCTTGCATTCTCGTCAGCAGTGCACTTTGTGGAAAGCAGTTTGTAAAGCTGCAAGTAGCAAGCTATCTTTAGGACACACTGGATGTAGGATTGTTTAATGACTCTTACGCCATTTATCTCAGTATCCAAAGAATGGCAATAAAAAAATTAGGTACCCAAATCGGATGCCAGGAAATAGCTGGGGAAAACATGATTTTAAAAGTGATAAGAGACACCTCACAGCAGAAACACTGATGAGAGAGGGAACAACAATAGTGGGCAGTTATAAAAGTTATTCAGACACCACTCCTTGAGGCAAATACTCTCTGGGAACCAGACATCTGTCTGGAATATCTGGCCAGCATCCAGCTCTATATGTACAGTAGATATGGCCATTGATTCCCAGTCATATATTATACACCATACTTTGAGAAGTGGAACAGAACTTATTTAACTCAGTGGGTGAGAGAAATTCTAATAATGTACTGTGAAAGCCTATAAAGCGTTTTTAATAACACTTTTAATAGAGACATAGAATAAAATAAATACAAATGGTGGGCTTAGAAATACAGAATGGGATCAGTATTACAGAGCTGGATCACCCAGTTTTTCTTTGCTTTCTTTTGTATGCTAACAGCACATCCTACCTGGAGGCAGGTACACTTGCTGTCCTTACCCGCTTTAGATCTCACCTGCATCAGCTTCTTAGCCCCTCCATCACTTTTTGGTCCTTATCACAGATCTACTTTCCTCAGATGAGACCTACAGTAACAGTGCAATACAATGCTCCAGCCATGCAGGATATGCCAAAAAATTAATACAAAATAAAGCGGGTTTTTTGCACACCTAGTATTTCTTAGAGGCCTGTCATCTTTCTAAGAAAGTTTTTTTCCCCTTAAAAAAGGACACATATTATATTTATTGTGTTTTCTTTTCTCTCTTCTTAAATATTAATGCTGGTAAAACAGCCTATTCTTATCAAAATAAATAAAGGCCCAAAATGTGATTTTAAAGATCGACTTGTGTGACTGTGTCATGAATTTGATATCGGACAGGGTTTTTAATGTTTCAAAATAAAGTAACTGATGATACATATTTTGATCTTTCATTTTTAAAAGGAATTAAAGCATCTGTCTTGAAAGGGTCTTTGGCAAGTACAATTAATTTTTCAAATATTATAAATGAGTGCAGCTGGCACTTCTCCAACATGAATAAAATTTCTGAACCACCTTCATTGCCATTCATCTTGAGCATTCTTTGGAAAGACTTGGCCTTCCTTTCTAATATCCCCTTTAGATATATATTTGTAAGTGTTAGGTGAAGACATAGGACACATTTCTGGGGATGTAGGAGGGGAGATTAATATTCTGATGGTTTAGTGAAGGACATCAATGGGTTTGTTAGCCCTTAATCAGTAGCTCTTACAGTATACAGAACTTATTCACAGAACTAAAAAACCACAAGATATTAGAGGCCACCCAGTATTTTTAGTCTTACAGATTTGCTGTTTTCTCTTTGTGTGCTTTAGTTCTCTTACAAAGTTTCTCATCTTGTTGAATTTGTGTGTCCCTACGAACCTGAATCATACAGTTAATAATGCAATGCTCAACATTAGCATGTATATAACTGCCATTTCTAATTGTTTAAAGTTACCATGGCATTTTAACATAGATAGTACTGTGTTAACTCTAATCAGGCAAAAGGCAAAATCATATACCTTAATGGTGTCCAGTATAAATGGCATTTTTATAACACTTTTTGTGTTTACAGACATGAACAGATCAATATATACAGTGCTTTTCTGAGACTGGTAACAGAGTCTCACATGGCTCAGTCCAACATTAGCTACTTGGGGGCTTCAGAGAGATGGGAAAGAAATATCATAAAATTAAAGATGTTTATAAAAGATGATTGACCAGGACATTATTAAGGAACTTTATAGGCTGCCAAGCTAAAGATCATCAGCCTGGTTCAAAATTCCTGCAACTGGCATATGAATAATGATATTCACTAAAATAATTGTGCATGTTTTGTTTGCCTCTGGGCTCTTTAGCTATTAGGATACACTTGAGTCTTGTTTCTTACTCCCCTTTCCTACTACGAAAGCTTTCACCTTACCCTCCAAGTAGAAGCTGAAAGTCTCACCCACACATGCCCCAAGGGGTTGAAGCTACAAGAAAAACAGCTAATATTACAGGTCTCACATTAAACCACAAGAGCTGGCAGTGGTGAGCAGAGCAAGGAGGCTCCCTTTTTCATATCAGCTCCATTTCACGGTGTGACAAAGCTGCTGATGTGCCCTCACATCAGCCAAAAACATTCCACTCCTTTCCAGTGCCTGCTGCTTCCTGGAGGTGAAGTATTGAAGATAGTTCTTTCTTGTTCAACAAAAACATCATGCTTCCCTTGCTTTCCACATCTTCCTCAGCTCTCAAACTCTCATACCCATTTGTGTAGGAACATCACCATTGCAGCATACGTATTTCTATAGAAGAATTTTCTTGGAGAAAGACAGAGGCCAGGCAATGTGCCTCCAGTTGTTTTCCCCACAGACCATGCCTAAACAGACATTATCCTAGCTGATTCAGCCATAAATTTCTTTCTGAAGCAACTGAAAATGCAAAGGCTAAATGAAGGGAAGAAAAACTGACGTAGGCAACCGCTGTGATACAAACACAAATGCAGTGAAAGCCATATATTAAGGAAGGGTGGAAACTCATTCAGATGAGACTAATTTATGCAGTGGCTGAAGTGAAATATTCAGCAATATTAAAAAAAAAAAATTCCTGTAGTAAAAGAGATGAGAAAATAATTTAACTGGATACTGTTGAAGTTGTTTCTTTATGGTGAGAATAATAAATAGCATCACTAATTTTTGTTAGCTGCATACCAAAAGAGGTCAGAGTGTCTCTTCAATGATTTTAACACATCTAGAAAAACAAACAGTATAGGGGAAAAAATAATCTAGCTTTTCTTTCTGAATATGGACTTTAAAGATGCCTTCTTCAAAGAGGAATTTATTGATGCTGTGAGTGCTATAGAGTGACACCACTACCAAGAGAAAGTTCTCTGCTCGGATGGTCAGCACAGTTGTAAACAACAGTCTTTGCTTTTCCTTGAGGCTCAGGGCTCCCTGGTGTCACCAAGACTGCCCTCCTATGGGGAAGGATAGGCAGGATACAGGGGTAAGAGAGGCTGCATTTTGCTTGCAAAAGTCACAACACATGTAGGGATGTTTAGTGCTCCAAGAAAAGTTCTGGGATACTTCCTTTTTTACATAGGACTACCACTGCATAACACCCACCCCAGCAGTGCCATGGTTCTTACACACACACACTCTGGCCAGCAGTAACAGCTGGGAAGGTCCGAAGAACACGACGTCAAAACTAGCTGGGGTGGGTGTTATGCAGTGGTAGTGGCTGCCTGATGGCTGCCTGATGGTCTCCTCTGGGCAGCATGAGGGCTGGGTAGGGCCCTGGGGCAACCTGGGCTCTGGTGTTGGGAGCATTTGCCAAGAGAGTGGGCATCCCCTCCCCAAGCAGAGCTCAGGGCACATTGCCCAGCTCCAGTTCCCAGCCCACAGCAGGGACTGTGCTGCAGCCTCTGACTAGGTGCACTCTTCAATGTCCTTTGAGGAAGATCATGAAGACTGGCTTTTGGAAACCAGAGACATCTGGAAATTGCTGCTAAATCCTCATATCATTAGGCGAAGAGAAAAATTTTGAAGGACTGACTTTCCATTGAAGAGTTCACAGAATCACAAAATCAAGTAAGGCTGCAAAAGACACTGAGATCACTGAGTCCAACCTTTGACAAAACATCACCATGTCAAATAGACCATGGCACTAAGTGCCATGTCCAGTCTTTCCTTAAATACCTCCAAGGACGGTGACTCCACCACCTCCCTGGGCAGTCCATTCCAGTGTCTAATCACCCTTTCTGTGAAGAAATCCCTCATAATGTCCAACCTAAACCTCTTCTGGTGCAGCTTGATGCTACTGAGCTCATGAGCTCCTCTAAAGACAGGAGACATGGAAGAAGCTGAGCATGGTGGGATATGCTTTCTTAAGTGCTTTCCTTGCAAAAAGCAAATTTAGATGAAGTGAATCAGCCCTTTTTTGACTCTAATAGCTCTGAAAAAACATGCCTAGAGCATTGGTGAGGTAGACTGGATTCCACCCTCTGCTTTACCCTGTAAACACTTGCTGGCTCAGCCCTGTTACTCACTGCCACTGGTCGCATGAGAAAGA
The DNA here is from genome assembly GCA_013398615.1 of Brachypodius melanocephalos. NCBI lineage: Eukaryota > Metazoa > Chordata > Aves > Passeriformes > Pycnonotidae > Brachypodius > Brachypodius melanocephalos. The sequence continues at coordinate 207,893 of VZSR01000262.1, read as the reverse complement.
AACCAAAGGCTGTAAGGGTTCACATGGTGGTGTCATTAGAGTGGGAGTGAACAGGAGTTACACAAACCTATGTTCTTCCTGAGAAAATGACATGCATAGATTAAGTGTTGTAATTTACTGTAGATCTGCCATGTTAGCTTAGTGTGTATCTACAGCATCTGTCAAGATGTTACAATTTTATTGATCCACATTATTTTTTCTCCATCAGCTTGAGGATTAAAGAGAAAAGGATTGGATTTATGTGATGATTAATCACAGGTTAGATATTTACAGTTTGAATGCATAGAAAAGACTAAAGAAATTCTGTCTTACATCCTAGCGCAGTATATCAGTTTGAATAGGGCTTTTTTTCCATGTAATTATTTCTACCTGATCCCAGTTAAAAGTGGAGACCTTAATTTTTACCTTTTTTTCCAAGCTGATAATGCTGTGCCTTTGGCAATAACGTACCTTAAGATATCCTTGCTTAGCTAGAAGATAGTAAGTATCTAGAGTGTTTTCTGGACTTGGGGAGAACATATCGTAAATTGTGTAACAAACTGAAAGAAACCATAGAAGACAGTCGAATTATTTACATCCCCCTTTATTGAAATGCTCTCAGTACTGCAGTGTTTCTAATTTCAAGGGGGAGCCTAGATGCTGCATGACGTTTGATGATCCCTGCTTTGATTTGGGTGGGTTTGTCCTTGGGAAGTGTAATTACATATCTGATAGGGATCTGTTCAAACAAGGTAATTCATGGTCTACTTAAGATCCTGCAAAGCTGCCAAATAAAGAGGTGTCTAAAATTACCCTTCCCTTTTTCTGATCAAGACATAATAATGCACAGGTTATTTTGTATACAGACCATTGTCTTCTTCCTTCTGAAGAACTGGATGGTGATGTATTACAAAAAAAATCTTACTTGACAGTTATGGTGGTTTATGCAGCGGGTTTTAGAAAGCTGTAAAGCTTTCTTCCCCAACAGTGAAAACATTGGAAAAATTAAAGCTCACGATAGTTTTGTTTTGGATACAAATAAATGTTAAAAGTACTTTAAAATAGCTTTAAAAATAATCTTTAATCTCTTTTGCTGATAAGAGCTTTTCATTCTCATTTGAGTATCGGCCAAATTGGGATTTCTTATTCACACAGCAACAATTTTTTTCCTCATCATTTGGCCACCTAATATCTACAGGATTACTCATGGTGTAAAGCTTTATTCAGCATACAGCCATCTCAGTCCTGCCTGTGGTGTTCATCTGGTTTCACACCTTGAGGTCTTCTTTATCTACTAATCTTTTTGTTCTCTCTTCTCTCTTCTCTCTCTCCCTTTGCCATGGGAATATACCCATAAAGCTGGGGACATTTTGGCAGGTGGATAGCCTGAAACTTGGGTGAGTAGTGTGGCATTTATCAGATTTTGTCTTTGATCCCTTTGTTATTCAAAACTAGCAAATGCTCTCATATTCATTGGCAGGGGAGGGGAGTGGGAATAATTTCAATTTGCTCTTAAATGGATAAACTCCAACACAAATTAAAGTATTTATATTAAAAGGGTCTATTTTTATCTATTTGTTATGACAGGTGGGTCTCCACCTGTAAAACAAATGAGTGGTCCATGTGTTGGCTTTACACAGCTGAGTGACATGGCACAGTGTCTGCTCTGAAATCAGATCTTGAACTGAGATTTCCATCCACAGGGATCCCATGGCATCTGCCAGAGAGGAGTCCCTGCTGTTGTGTTGCTCTCATCAACTCCTGCTTACCCTTGATCTACAGCGTGGCTTAACATCGTGTCAGTTAGAGAAGCACCCTGATAAATAACATTCTCTTTTGGCACAAAACCCTGTAAGAATAGTTTCAGGCAGCTATTTTAGATCTCGTGGGCCAAAGGATCAGAGCACCTCCCTTCTCCACTTCCTTCCTGCAGTGTGAGCTCCCTTCACTGTCCAGCTCTCCCAGTAACATCTCTGGGTCATAGCAACATTCCAGAGAAAACTATCAGTATCAGATCTTAGGGGCTGTGAGAGACTGGAAGGATTGCTGGCTTGAAACATTTTGGGTGTACATGTTGGTTAAGGATCAGGTCAGGCCTTGCCCTGGTGAGGCGATGCCCTGCCCTGCACACCCCACCCCCCTGGGGCTCTGTCCCAGCCCTGCAGTGCCACCAGTCCCTGGCACACTGGAGGCAAAGCTCCACACCCACCTCTGGAGCCCCAGCCCAGCTCCTGAGTGCACAAATGATCAGAAGTCCCACTGAGGGGAAGGACCCAGGAAGGACAAAGGGTACTTGAAGTGAGACACAAGGCAAGCTTGAGTCTTGGCCCTGCTTCCTCTTGGAGTTTCTATCAGCTGAACACCACTGGAAACATGAGTAAAAGCTATGTTTGTTCTTTTCTTCTTTTTTTTCTCTTTCTTCTTCTAATTCCTTCTTGGAATTTTTGCATAAATTAAAATTGAATGGGCTTGGAGTTTTCTAAGTCGAATGGGCTTTGGGAAGTGTTTTATTTTGATTGGGTGCTGCTCTAAACCTTTCGTTGACGTGCTCTGATTTTTTATTCATGTATATGTTTTTAACTTATCTGTTTATAAAGTCAGCAGAGGGAGAAGGTGGGATGCTGGAAGGGGACAGATGAGACTGACAAAATCAAGCCTTGATGTGAAATAACCCCCATAAAAGAGGACTAGGGATACTTAGTTGAATACGGCTAAGCTGGACAACTATCTTAGTTTATCTTGGGAAGAAGGAATACCATCTTCTTTTCCCCACTTCACCATAGGAAATGGTTCACTTAGGGTACCATAAGCACTGGGAGCAGCGCCACCTTGGGATTTGATTCTTCTGGGGTGCTATATAGTGAAGCCTCTGGGGTGCTGTGTGGGGAACATACCTGCCAGAGGGGCACTATGTGTGCACTGAGGGCCTCAGAAGCAGGCATTTCTGGCCTCCTCACAGCCCCTCCATCACCATGGCAGCCACAACATCGAAATGTAGGTAAATATTGACTTGGTCTCGGCAGAGTGATAGTTTCACATGATTTTCCAACGCTGCATTAATAAGCAACTTGCAATCCAGTTAGATAAACTGTCAGTAGTGCCAACCAAATAATTTACATGGCAACAGCATTTAACAGATTCTAAGATAACAAAACTCTTTACCCAGTATCAACAGTGTAATTTATATACACATCTTTCTATAAGCATGTGAGGTGTATCTCACCATCCAGGTTGTTTTATGATTTTCTGATGCTATTGGATTATTTAAAAAAAAAATTAAAGACGTATAATGCTTCCCATTCAGTTGATATTTTTCCAATTCTCTCATTTAAAACTTGCTTCCTAGTCTAACATGAAAACACGACACATCAGTTCCTGGATGAAATACATAGTTATTTAATTATCTGAAAAGAGAATGCGTAGTTCTCATAATTATTTTTTATTTTTACTTGTAAATATGATATTAATTTATCATCTTGTCTGCGATACTTGGAGAAATTATCTCCTTTAAATACATCTCCTCAGATATCAATTGTCTACCTGTTTGAGGACAGTGTCTTGAAGCCTTCCTCAAGCTAAATTTCAACTGAGTTCAAATGTATCTGGTTGAAATTTGTCTTGTGACATTTGGTTGAATGTTTGTCAGAAGATATATGCAAACCACCTAACAGATTGGAGAGGCTCCCTATTTTCCAAAGCCTTAGCTACTCAGGAGAGACTTAGCTTCTACAGAGTGTGAAAGCCTAATTTAGCAATTCTGAGTAGCCCCCAGCCTGAGCCTCTCTCCCAGTTGGTAAAAGGAGAAGCCTAGGAGACAACTAAATTAAGAGCTTAAAAATCAGTACAGCTAATAGTCTGGCAATGTTTTCACCCCCTGTAAAACACCTTGCACAGCCAAAGGCCAAATTCTGCAGCTTTCAGCAACATGGAAGCTGTAGAATATCAGGTCATGCTGCACTGGCTGTGAATAGCAACTTGGGGTGGACTTCAGAGCCAGTAACAGCTCCTGGCTGTGCAGGGAATGAAAAGCCTGCCAAAGAGTATCCCTATTGCATGACCCAAGATCTGCATGCTGCACATAATGTGGTAATAAGCCTACCAAGATCCTCTAAGAAAATTGCATTTGTTTGAATTAGCACTTCTTTCAAATATATCCCTTTGCCCCCTGAAGTCAGTTTTGGGAGAGTTCAGGGTTCATGATCATAATGTGCTGTTCTCTGGTCTCCAAGTGTGTGTCTCTGTGCTGGTCTGTTGTGAGAGACTGTGAGAGATGAATATGAAATATTACATCCCAGTAAGGTTGACTGAAGAAGTGTGGTCAAGGTCATAGGAATCACTCCAGGAGGTCTGAGTAGAACATCATATTAAAAAAGGTATGGGTTTTTTTTCAGGAAATGCAACAGAAGAATCTAGGTCAGATTACTGAATTGGGTAACAAATCCCAGTGATTCCACAGACTTGGAGAGCCTTGTCAAGATGTGATAGAAGCAAGAGCAAATGTATTCACCCTCCAACTAGGATGCTCTGTGGATGAATGCAACACTGGTTTAGGAGGGGTTGCTGCATGGATGTGTGAATGTGCACCCTGGTGGTTAGTATTGATTATAGGTAGCTGAAAGTGCTCTTCAGGCCCACAGTAAGTCAGCACTTGACACTCCCACATCTTCAGGTAGAGTTAAAAATGTCTCATACCTTGTCCAATGCTATGTGGAGGGATATGGTTTTGGCTTGGACTCACCTGAACTCTGTGGGTTCCTAGCATACAAATGTAAGCAAACTTCGTGAAGGTCCCCATTACTGGTGTGTGGCTTTGATGTTTTCTGAAGCCTGGAAACTCCAACTCGGAATGGTCAGTTGGCATCTTAGTTGCCAAAACATCTCAAAGCAGCATGCTGACTGGATCAGAAATCACCCACTAAAAAGACATTGGCATCCAAAGAGGAAGAGCTAACTTTCATAAAAAGCAGCAAACTAATTGACAATAGCCCAGTGGCAGAAAAGAAGAAAATTTCTTAAAAGGTATTAGAAGTCTTGTCCACAGGAAAAGAGAGGACAGTGAGAAAGGCATCAGATAACTCAGAAGAAAAGCCTTCAAGGCCCCCAGAAAAAAAGTTGCCTTTTTCCCTTTTTCCTCAGAATTGAGAACACCATCTGACAACATCAAATCTGCCTGAGAACTCTAGCCAAGAAAATGGGAGACAGCCAAGAAACTCTAAAATGCTCTCTTTCAATAAAATACAAGAAGTTTTAGTCAGGAGAACTTCAATTTTACTCATGGAAAATTTATAAGCAGCTGAGGCTCAACCAACATATTCTCTGTACATTGTTGCTCAGGTAATTATGCAGTGAGCTGAGGCTATGGCAGAAAGAAATAAAATGCCTGATTTCCAAGTGTTTTCAACTTAATGCAGTTTGTGCTGCTTAAAGCTCCCCGTGCACACCATGAAATCCAGCTAAGTGGTGTCAACAGGAATTTCTCAGGGGAGCATAGGTGGAAAAGGTCTAGGGTCTGATTGGGGATATAAGCCCAAAAAGATCTGCTAAACAATAATCCACTGAGCAAATTTCTACCGGCAGACATGGGTGTGACTCCATTCACTGTCATTGTTTCACCACCCTGTGACTGCCAGTGCACATTATGCAGAGGTGCATCTGGAGTCTTCAGAGAGTTAAAATTAAGGCAGTCCTACATGACATCAGAAGGAGCTTTTGCTAACATGGCAATGCATGTCAAGAAGGATTTGTGAGGTTGCATTTGGTAAATACGAGTGTATTGCTTATCTAAGCTAGTGAAACATCATCATATTGGCAACTACAAATCAGAATGGCAAGGCAGTGTGGGATTTTTCTTACACTGATAAAGCACAGACACGAACAATTTCTCCTGACAAACTGCACCTGTACTGAGAGGGGTTCTTAGCAAGAATTCTAACCTGCTCCTTGGCTGAAAGGTATCTTCTGGGATGATGGGCTTGTTAAATGCTACCAGTAACTACAGTTCTGGGGACTTTTGCCTTTTAAAAGCACAGATGGTGTCCTATCACACACTTGTTCCCTGCCTGGAAATCCTGTAACTGTAGTTGTTTCATAAATTTTTCCTGAGATTTATTGTGTTTAAAATTTCTAGATATTTTCCCATGAGGGTGCTTCTTCCCCAAGGGTTTCTGTGCTGATCCATATCTGGGCATCTCCAGCTTCAGCAGCAGAAGCAATGCTTGGAGAACTGAGGACTTCACTGGCACCCTATTTCACCTTCCTCTTGCTTCTGCAACCTCATGTGAGGGTCTCTTCCCCTTTGCCAACCTTCTTCTTTCAGCAGCTGTGTTGTCTATTTGAGACGGTCTTTCTCTGTGGGGAGTTTCTTGCTGTTACTGAAAATCAGTAATGAAAATGTGTTCCAGGCACCACTGGCAATAAGCAAGGTTCACTTTCACTCACACCTGGTTTTAGCTGTTCCATTTTCCATGAAAATAATCTTTTCAGAGAATTGGATTATCCATGCAATTGAATTAAAAGGACCAGGATCCAACTTTCAGTTCATCGTTTAGTCTTGAAGATATTTTATTGTCTGCTGGGAAAATATTCTCTTTCAAACAGTACTTACTTTCAGACTCTCTTACTGAAACAGCATCCATAGTTAATCTTCTTATATTTCATGGCATAAGATGCTTTCTCCATATCTTTTGTACTATACTACTACTACTAAAAATTCAATTTTGTACAAAGTCAGGTCCTGTTACCTTAAGTCAAACGGAGTTTTGGAACTTCAAGCAATTTTTGAAAGGTAGTTTATAATACCTAGAATTATCTAAATTACCTAAATGAAACCCCCCAAATGTGTCAGGATCTGAAGAGCCAGCTAAGAAGTGGTGAGGAAATAAAAGGCTTAAATTTACTTTAGATTATAGATAGGAGCATATTCATAAGTTTGCATAAGAATGGCTTTGGTAACAGAGGAAATTCAGGAAAGTTGATTCCTTTGGGTTTTGATCCCGTAGCATGCAATTCCCTGTGATCAGGATGAGTCAGTTAATAAGACAGAATATTCCAGGACAAAGCTAGAGTAAATGAAAAATGCCTTGGGCAGAGCACGTCCCTGTTTGGTTTTAATAGTAAGAGCTTTTGGTGGCCAATATGAGTTACTAGTTCTGGGAGACCTACTTGCAGTTTGCTCTAGAATTCATAATTCCATCCTTAAGAGTTTATCATTCTGATTTAACAGTTCTTTACTACAATTAATCCCTTGATGCTGAAATTTTTTTCTGCAGATTTCTTACCCTGTATAACATAAAATTGTTCTTGGTCTTTGAGACAGAGTTAAACACTGACAATCTGAAGATGTTCAGAGATTGAATTCTGATTTATTTTCCTACAGACCAAAAATCCAGCTCTGGGATCATCATAAAACCAGCATATAGGTCAGAATCCATGTGTATGTGTGTGTGCATGAGTGTGTCGATACCTCCTGGTAAAAAGGAGAACTGTTAAAACAGAATACAGACAGAAAAAATAGTCTCATATAAGAAGCAGAGTAAATTCTGCTAGGAAATTACAGATAGTACACCACACAGATGGGCAAGATAATTTTAAGAAGTCCCAAACACCCCATATTTTACAGGTCTAAATCTAAAAAGGTAATCTACAAATTCATACAAAAATGAATGCAGAAAATATATTGAAAAAAAATCAGAAAGCAAATCTCAGCCCACCTTCTGTTCTTGAAATTGCTTATAGAGAAAAGGATCTATGGGTTACAGAAAACCATTGTTACTTGGTAGCCAAAATCTTAAAACCATTAAGGCCATAATAAATAAAAAATGAAATTAAATGAAATAAAATAAAGCAGTAAGATTATAAACAATATAATTTCCAAGCTGAGTTTATTTCATAAGAGTAAAACCAGACCTGTATTATTAAGTGGATTTCAGAAATTTTTGTCTGAAATAACTGAATTCTCAATATATTAATAGTTTTCTAATTATTTTAAGGGGGTTTTGAGTGGAAACATAATAATATGAAATGCTTAGAGGAGAAAAATAATGGTACTTTTAAAAAGTGGACACTGAAGAGTTTCTGTTTTATTTAAAAAATATCATGCAGCACTATGATATATGCTGTGGGGAAGAAAATCAGAATTAAAACTTGTCAGGAGTGAATAGTAAAGAGACTTGAAAGGAAAACTTCTGTCTTGTTAAACAGCAGTCTGTGATTTCATCACTTCCTTTGTTATGTGATCACTATCACCTGGTGCTTTGGAACAGCCTTTACTCATTAGTCAACAAATAATTATTAGCTACACAGTATTTTAAAGGTATCCTGTAGACTTTCACCACATTCAAAGGAGGGTCAGTTTCAAACCCTCAAAGCTTGCAAAATACCATCATCAGCTTTGAGAGATGGTATGTTCTGTTAATATACTTGCCGGGCTCCAGATAATCCTTGTGTGCATGCAGATGAACACTCAAATGCTATAGATTTATTAGGATTTATTAGGATTTTTTTTAGCATAACCTACCATAAGGTTTTTAAAATATAGTTATTCATACTTTCTAAATTTTCAGGTTCAAATTTGCCACGTGAATGAAGTGAGGTTGAAAATATAGTACATAAACAGTGGAACAAAATTTTGGCACGCTTGCTGGCCTCGCATAGATCCAGCATCAGATTTCTGGAAATATTTCATCTTGAATGTCATATTTTAGGCATGCACTGGTGCAATCTGCAATGCATGCTTTTACATTATCTATAACTTATCAACTGCTGCAAACAACCCTTTGAACAGAAACCATTAGCAATTCTCTTTACAAATTTTACAGCAAGAAACACCCTGACTTCATGCAGAAGTTTGAGAGTGCAAACTGAATCATAGAATTATAGGATGTTTTGGGTTGGAAGGGAGCTTAAAGATCATCTAGTTCAAAACCGCTGCCATGATGTTGCTTCCTGGAACAGGTTGCCCAGAGACCCATCCAACCCGGTCTTGAACACTTCCAGGGATATGGCTGGTCTAGGGCTGTTTCCCAACTTGGTTTCTACTATATTTGTACCCTAATCTCAGCTCTGAAAGAGGCCTCAAAAGGATAAGGAGGCAAGTGAATAAAACCTCCACACCTCAATATATCCTAATTTAAGAGAAATACACAGAGAGTAGCAACTAGGTTTAAACTGGACCTACATTATGTGACAGTGACAACTGCCTTTGGTTTGTACACCCAGGATGCACTGTCCAGGGGCACTGACTGACCCAAAACATCATCATTCCCAATTTCTGTCCAGATTTTTTTTTGGTGTTTCAATAGCAAGCTTCTCTATGACTCCATATTTTCCTCCGTCAAGGGACAGCACCGTGTTAAAAGGCAGATGTTTTGTCTCCTGCTTCTTGCCATTACCCACTCTCAGTTACAAACTCTCTTTATTTCAAATAATGTTCTTCACATTCTTGTGTGAAGAAGTAAGGGCCTTGGGATGAGAAGGATACTTTTAGCTCTTGTTTGTGGTTATGTTAAAATTACAGGCCTCATCTCAGAAATTTCTATTATTTCCTATATCTGAGGTTATTTGTCAAACAGAAATTTGAAGCTGAACTTCTCTAAATCTTCCCAGGATCTACATGAAGTTAATAGTGAATCTCATACATGTTTAGAAGCACTCACTGTGTAAATAAGTGGAAGATGAAAAGTGGTCCCATGCCCTGGACCATGTGTTTTGTTGTTTAAGTGAACTTCATTGAGAAAGAATCCAATTAAGAGATAATCAGACGTCCTTTTTGGGACTTTACCACCTTAATTACTTTCTACTTTTTTGTCATCAGTAGTAAATATTTACACGCATTTTCTCAAAATATCAACACAAGACTATTTTGAGAGGTTAGTTTTTTTAATTATCCCAATATGGAGTTTATTCCAACTAAAACCTCAGGTACTGAAAATAAAGTTTAAGATCCGCTTAAGAACGACCCAGCTGAAGCTAGGCACATGCTTGAATACCTTACTGAACTGGAGCCTAGAAAAAAGAGTAATGAATGATCACATTACAAAACTATTTCAGATCATTAGCTCCATAGATTAAAAGTATGAAGAAGGACCCTAAAACAAGATCTATGTTTCTTGCTTGTGTGCTGGTGATTTAACTTCCTCAGCCAGTCATCATGCTCTGTCAGGCTAAATATATTCAACATATAGTTAGGTTTTTAAATCCATCAGCACAGCAATGCATTCAGGGAACACTGCCATTCCTTTTGGAGGAAGCAATTTTCATATTGTAAGCATCTAAGATGAAAGCAACACATTATTCATTTAGGTAATGCTGCAGACAGACTCAGGTTAACTACAAAAGGCAGCTTGGCATGTCACCCACAGTCTCCTCAATTTTTTCAGCTGCCTGTCTGCAGCTTGAGAGGCTTTGTAAACTATGGGTGAAAAAGGAGATAGACAGTATAACAGAACATTCTGTAATGCTTGGAAAGAGCTTTAATAATGCTGAAGAAACAAAAAACAAGGAAAAATAAGAATGATTTTGACCAAAGCTGTCACTGGACAATTATGTTACACGGTTTGCTGGTTGTATGTCACTTAAGCTATCTCTACTTCCTCCGCTTCAAATAATCTCTTCTGACACAATAGAAATAGTGCAATTTATTTCACGGACCTCATACAAAACCCAAATCCAAGTCATTACAGTTTGAATCTCATATGAGATAACGTTACATGCTAAATTCGCTTAACACCAGAAATATGATGCCAGCTTTAGCATAGTTTAGCTATATTCCCATTCAGTAGAGCATATGCTAACCATACATCAAACTTTCTATGGGGTTTTGTGGTAGATATTTAGTCATACACAGTTCTTTATCTACACATATTTACTGCTACCATTTTAGCAAGAAATGAAATAAAATTTCCTAAATAATAACTTCCCTTTTGCTTCTGCAAGATGTGTGTCTCCTGGTGTTGTTACTGGTAGTTGAGAGCAGAGCTGCGTGGGTTGAGCTCTGCATATTCATTCGGGCTTATTACGCCACAGAGCAGTGAGTCATGGCTGAGCCTGATAAAGGCAGGTGCTGCACCTTCCCTTCTGCACCGAGATTAGTTTACATTTTAATTATGTTTTGACAGTATAGTTGGCCTTTCATTAGTGTTACAGAGCTGTAACACCTCCCGAAGGAGGAACCAGAGCACAGTTTCCATCACATGTGGGTTTCCTTTGATATTGCCCTGACTGCACCGTGAAGGAACTGAATTCTTCATTCAGGTCGTAAAGGAGCAGCCCAGCTGAGCTCCACAGGGCACCGCTTCTGACAGCCAACTGGTGCTTCCTCCATCCCATTAAGGCATAAAGGGATGAAAAATGCAATCTAAGCATCTGTGCAGGTTATTCAAATGCAGACTGTGCTGTGCATAGGGGCTGGAATAGTCACTTGCCTCAGCTGCTGAGCTCTCATCAGGTGCAAGAACAGGTAGAAACTTGCTTATATATCACCAGGAAAACAAAAAGCATAGCAGAGTTGGTGAGATGGGGAAAACTGTTTGCTGTTACGGACAAGTAACAGTACTGCTTCCTCTAGGTCTACAGAGAAAGGAAATGATGCTCAGAAAGTTTTACTTCTCTGGACTTCTGCTACTGCAATATTTTTCGTGGGGGCTGCTTTAGCACTGAATGATCACAGAGTCCAGCTCCATTCAATCAGTCTTGCAAAGAGCTTCAAAATTTTAGGGTTGTTTTAGGAGGGAGGAATAGTTGACCATATATATAGATCCCAGCTTTACAAATCCCAATCAATTTAATTAATAAAACCCTTTCAAAAATCTTTTGTTTTCCATGTTTAATGTAAATATCTATACTCTTATACTTGCATGGCATTTTTCTGCTGAATGATGCTATTTTCCATCTTCCAATAAACTTGTTAAATATGTGATAGACAATTTTGTTCAAGCTCAGGGATTTAGATGGCAATACAACATGAGGCGCAAAATTATTTTCCTTTGCTTCATACTGCAATTTAAATTACATTTGATTAGGTTGGATTTAGAGCCAAATACTGTGAGTTAAAAATTCATTTTGGAGAAATCACACTCAATGCATTTTGCTCTTCTAAAATAATCTGCCATCTGTTGAATGCGTTATTAATAACTTTGGATTTAGGGTGTGATTTTTAACAATCAGTTGCAATGAATAAAATCGCAGCAGAAATTCCCTGATGCAATCTAAACTACGAGCGAGACAATGGAGATCTGCATCCAACATTTGTCAAGTTGGACACAGGCCCTCTATTGTTTGGCTGTCTGCACAAAGTTTGTGCTAGGCATTATGCAAAGCCTGGTTGTTACCAACTGGGCTATCTGCAAAGCAGATTCTTTTTAAAGTATGCCTTAAAATTTAAATTAAAATATGACTTGGAATTGGAAACAACATTTTGTTTGCATGAAAGCTTTGTAATAATGCAAATCGTAGCCCCTTTCAAAGTGCAGTATTTGCCAATTAAAACATATTCTGTGTTTTCAAAAAATTCCAAATAATTTACATTCTGAGAATGAAGTGATATATTAAATGAGAGAGAAATTACACAAAAAGCTCTGATCTCCTGAAGCCCTATAAAACAGGTAATGCAGAAGAGCTGCAAAGGTGTAACACGAAAATTGCAGCAGGTCAATGCACAGACTATGCCACACACCATCAGCTTCTCCCATCTTGCTCAGTGTTTCTTGTAGGACATTAAAAGGCTGATTGAAAGCAAGCAGCATGTTGGAGAAAAGAAATTAATGATGATATATATGTAAGAGAAAAATACTTTGAATAGCTCTAGGGAAAATAGGAGCTACATGATTTTCTTCCATTGTTAAAAAAAAAAAAAAGAAGGTTGAGCAATAGACACCAAAAAATGGAGAAAGATGAATTACTGCGGAGGAAGTACACAATGCTGAAGTGGGAAAGTATCTGCAGCAAAAATTAGTAAAATAACAGAAACAAAAGCCCATACAAATAACATGTGCCTTTACTTGGGCTTGACACCCGTCACAATAGCAAAGTCAAAACTAACATGAGAAATCAAGGGCAGTTGCTGTCTAATGAGAAAAGCTGTGCAAATGAATGACCAGTTAGGTACCAGGAAAAAACAGGGATTATTTTTTATTTGTTATTTTTCTAACAGGTATGAAATCTTCAGTCATTTTTTATTGTCTTTTATACCCACGATCCTCACACAGAAAACATTACTAACCATACTGGCAAAATGGGAAGAGAGCCTGCTTCAAAATAACCTGTTGACATATGGAAAACGATGGAAACAAATGCTGCTGAGAAGCAGAAGGAACATCTGAAATGAACCATTTGAAAGCTGAGCATATGTAGGTGGATCTGGCCAAATTAGACTTTGCTAAAAGGAAAAAAAAAACCCTTTGGGGAGAAAAAAAAAAGGGAAAAACAGAATGAGATAATTGTTAGGAAAGATAGTACTGTAATACTTACAGAGAATGGAAATACTTCAGCTTACAAAGCAAAATGCAGGATTTATGTAGCCAGAATAAAATCTTCATCAGGAAAACAAAATCTAGCAATTCTTTCTCTTAATCTTTGCAATTCTATTACATAGTTTTTAAAACATACCCTGCTTAAGATGAGACAACCCGTTTACGATATATTTGTCCAAAATGTAAATTCAAAGCATACAGTGTTGTATGCAGGAATCATTTGGTGAACTGCTCGGTGAACTTGGCCAGGTGATTGCTCATGCAACACCGGAGCAATTCCTGGTTTCATGCCACGAGTGAGCAGCAGGACAGCTGGGCTGAAACCCCAGTGCCTTCAGCACCAGAACAGCAGCACCGTATTTGACTACAGAGAGAAAGATTTCCTTCTGCAGTAACCTCTACAGCAACCTGCAAGATAACTGACCTCATTTTAATTTCTAAAAATTCTTATTGGGTTGTTCTGAGAAAAAAAAAAAAATTGGCTGAGCATATATAGACAAGGATATATTGATATGTAGGTACTTTTGGCCATGCAAAATTTACTCACAAGGTAAATGTCAGATAATATGAAACTTACTAGAGTGCAAGACGCAGGCTTTTTTGATGACTTTGTTCAATTGAGCTTAACTGTATGATTTTTTTAGAGAAATTTTATGTAGAAATTAGGCCAAATTCACATGCACTATGCACAATAATTTATCAAGTTGAAGCAGCAATGATTGTAAATTACACAACTACAGAACCTCCTAAGAAACCAGTTTGAATCACTGCATCTGCTTTCCAAAACACTGTACTCTGAAAAGCAGTAAGGTTCTTCTTATGTTGTTATTTGTTATAAGTTCTCTGTGATTTGTTTAGTAAATTCCTTTCATACTGGCCCTAAACATTTATGACACCAAACAACATCCCTAGAATTACCAGAGTTAAGTCTCATTTTCCAGACATGAAGCATCTGCTGCAGTCCTGATCTCTTCTGGCATCTTGAAATGTAAAATTGTTATCTAATGTGCTCTTGAACCCTGCTCTTTGCCAACTAGAAACTACGTGCTTTGAGGGTTTGGGGTTTTTTGGTTTTTTTTCATTCTAGAATAAGGCTCTAGATATTACCTAGCTAGAATCATATCCTTATTCATGTTTTGCAAATCTGGAAAACAGATTTCAGGGAAGTGTCTGCCAAATTTTTTTTATTATTATTATTACTGGGTGCATCATAACCATCTAAACCATCTGCATGAGTTATAAATTCTAAATATCTCTTTCTCTGAGCTTTTCATTCCACCTGCGTCACCTCACAAGCTTAAAGTTCATCAGTTTCGCTGATCTCCTGTGTGAAATGAAGAATGCTTTTCCATACATACCTGAACTCTCACCTTGAAATACCTGGGACTTGACACACTGACTAATTTTTTTGTACAGTGTGAAGTGCAGTTCTGCAGTATGTGATAGTTGAAAGACTTCCCATTTGGACCAGGTTTTTCAGGTCTGAGGTAGTCTTTGATCCAATAAAAGCCACTGTTCCTCTTGGAGATCTGCAGGGAGGCCTCCATCTCGTAGCAGCCGTGGCCTTCTACAAAGCTGCAATCAGACCCTGCTCAGCAGTGTTTGAAAATACTGA
>VZSR01000262.1:105430-192704 GCA_013398615.1 Brachypodius melanocephalos | reverse complement strand
CCACAGAGGATCACTCAGATGATCACAGCCCATGGTCTTGAATAGCTGTTACGGTCATTAACTTGCTTCTAGACATCTACATCACAGCTTTGGTAGATCACAGGAAGCAGTGACTACCTAAGGCTGCTGGAGTGAGCATTCTTTCAGATGCATATTATACCAAGGCTTACATATTTATTTCCCCTTGAAAAATCCATTGTGTCTCTTAAACTCCATGAAAAGTCACTAGCACTGCACACCCTGTAAGAGAATTTTTGAAATGCATGAAGTATTTTAGGAAAAGAGTGAGTAGTAGACAGCAGTCAGACCAAATTCAGCTCTGTGGTACATTTTTCTGTTGAGAAAGAGGCATGACAAATAATCAAAATCTGTAAAGATCCAAGTTGATGATGCATCCTATGCCACCAAATCATAGTTTCTGAAATTCAAACTGACTGTTAGAAAAGGTGTTCTTCCTTAATTCCTGAACAGGCAACACTTCTCTTCACTGTCCCAGACAAAACACTAAGTCATGCAACAGGCTGTTGGATTGTCTTGACAAGTACTTTTAAAGTTAAAAAGTGTGTCTAAAAACTCGGCTCTCCTAAAAATGGAGGAAGAATATGTCATATCTATGTCAGGAAATCCTAGCTTGCAAACCAGCTTTGCTTGCAAAATTTTTGTGGTGTGATACCAGTATGCACACATTAGAATGGTTTTGACCACAGCTGCTCCAAAATACATTAGTGTGGTGAATTCTACCTGACTGGATTTTAGTTGCATCTGTTGCATTATTTATGATGCAGATTGTTTTCTAGCAATATTTACGTGTTTTTCACAGGTGTGCTAGGTGTGCTTCTCAATTCTAGTTGTTAGAGGAAATCTTTATATCTCAGAAATAATTTTCTCTTGCCTTTCTCTAGGCCTCACCCTAGACATTTTTTCCTTGTTCAGTGTTGTTATTTATTTTACACATTCCTTTTTTTTTTCCTTTTGCTGTCTTATTATGGCAATATCCCCAGGTACAGTACATGGCAGCACCACCTTGGTATCATTGCTACATTAAAAATCTAGGGTCACAATTCCAAAGCCAAAGTGGTTTTGATATAAAAAAGATAAAGACAAAAAGTAGGAAAATTTGTTTAAGCAATAAGGGTAAACTTCACATATTGTGCACGTTTGCATTTGTGGATTGCCAGAGATGACTCCTTGCAGTTGCAAGGAAACAGATGAAGGACATTACAGAAGTAAAAAAAGTGAAAGGATAGAGAAGGGAATTAGGTGCTGGAAAATGGGAAGCAGAGTGGACTGAGTGAATGAGACTGCACAGCTGAAAGCTGGGAAGAAGAAACCTCCAACAGCAAGGTCAGTGGCATGAATATTGAAAAACTGCAGAGTTTTTCCATGCCCAGGGGTACTCAGCCATGGTGCAGTAATGCAATGCTACATAGGCAATTCAAATGGAAGGATCTTTCAGGTAACATGAACTGAAAAAATGTGTGAGAAATGACTGGTAAGGAGAAACATGGCAGTTTATTTTCCGTGTCAATGACATCCTTTAGGTCTCCCAGTGGAAGCATAGCCGTGCAGCTGATGCTTTATGTCCTGAATTCTCATGGTTTATCTGTATCTCAGTAAGACGTTCACCTAAGCTTCTTGCATTTCTTGCAGTTCTGCTTTTAAAACATTGTGCTGTTGATGTTTCATCCAGGAAATATTTTTATAAATCTCTCACATACTTTCAGCAAATGCTTGTGTACATTGGCTGGCTTCCTGGAATAGTTTTAAATATAATCCTTCTGAAGGGCATCTCCTTACAACTTAAAACATGCCTTATAACAATAAAACTTCAATCTCCAGTCTTACCTTCCTAAAGTATTGCATGTTGATCTCAATTTACTGTTGGGTAAATCCCAAAAGGGCAATTCCAGAAGGCCTAGCTTGCTGTAGAATTATTTAAGAGATAGTTAATGCAGCATTGGTTGCTAAGATCTGCCACCTCACTTTCCAATTAAAATATGTGCTGAAAATTTGTTCTTTTGGTTGGACACAGCTGAACTACAGTTATTGCATGACAAGAACCTGGAAACCTTCCAGCTTTCACTCATCATTGGAAGACTGATTGTATTGTATTAAAAGACATTTAAGTAATGCAAAATAGGCCCCTATAAAGTCTGTCACCATTATCAGAGTTAGTATTTTATATTAAGTGTTTAAGCTCATCCCATTATTTATCAAAATCAAAAGAAAATGGTGCACTGGTCTATGATTCTGTCTGTCTCCATGAACTCATGGAAATGCCAGCATGCATGTTAGTTCAGCAAACATCCCTCCCGGCTACAGCCAGCCTCCCCCGATACCTCTGCCTTTACTCATCAAATGCTTTGTTTGTTCACAGATTTTTGGACACAGTTATTTAATTCACACCAATTTGGTTGCCAGTGGGTGGGCAGTTTGTTTGCCTTCTCTAAGATGCCTGCCAGGCTCACTCCAGAAGAGCCTGAGGAGAAACCCTTGCCAGAGGTTCTGGGGTATTAGCCACTGGAGGCTTCTGGAGCTGAAACAGGGAGAAAGAGAAATCTCCTGCAGGCAAATGATAGGTTGTCCACGAGGAATTCTGTAGATGGAAGGCAGCTGAATCCTGGTCCATACTGTGATTATGACTGCTTTCACAGCTGCCTGTAAATAGGACTTGAGGTACAACCTAAAAGGCCCTAAATTATTCTGATGCTGATGCACACAAGTAGACAATCAGAGTAGTATTATACCTTACTGCAGCCAGGACTTTGGAGCACTCTCAAAATGATCAGACTTACTACTCTGTACTGTCTAGCTCATGCTCCCATTTCCTGCTTTATTGAGGAGCATCTGGGAAACTGGCCAGGAACAAGCTGGTTTCTCCAAAAGAGACATTCAAGGAGCTCTCACCTTCTGCTGGCTTCCTCCAGGGCTCCTGAGACACAGGAAGGAAGAGGGCTGAAATTTGCATACCTTGCCTCTCCCACATAACACCTTTCCTGAGAGCTCCTCAGCCTCTCTCAGACTCTGCCCAAATGTGCATTCATCACACTCCTGGGTCGGGTGCAGTGACCCAGAGCAAGATCTGTAGGAGTCTGAAAACTAAACCGTTCAACAGAGGCCTTTTAAAATCCAAATTAAAGGAAAATGAAGGGCTGAGACTCAGAAATTTCAAGCCCAGGAATAAAGCATGGAGCTGTTGAAGTTTCAGTCTCCCCTCAACATCTTTTCCAGGGTACCCCGGTTCAAAAGGAAGCTGTGTTTCAGCAGACACCCACGGTGCTCTTGCTCAATTTCTCTGGTGCCAGTGCGTGTGGGTGCACATGCATAGCCCACCCATAATCAGGATGAGCCTCCCAGATATCAGTTCTCCTGACCACACCTTCAGGACATCACCATTCCAAAAAACTCACGTGAAA
Source organism: Brachypodius melanocephalos (assembly GCA_013398615.1). Classification (NCBI taxonomy): domain Eukaryota; kingdom Metazoa; phylum Chordata; class Aves; order Passeriformes; family Pycnonotidae; genus Brachypodius; species Brachypodius melanocephalos. The sequence goes on along the minus strand of VZSR01000262.1, from coordinate 189,288 downwards.
GTTACCTTTGCAATGAAGTCTGCAGCCAATCAATCGCCCACCTCAGATGCTACATTTGTATTTTGTAGACACAAATTTCAGGATGAAACTTTAAGCTTCTTTTGAGTATGGTCAGGCCTTAAGAAGTATTGTAATTGTAGGTGCTTGATACAGAGGTAAAACACCTCAATAAGGAAGATTTTTTTCCTATGTTGGGACTGTGCCATCTGCCTTATTCTGGGAAAACATCTCAAGTCACTGGTGCACTTGAGCCCATTGGTGGTTTTGGAAACAATGGTCTAGGTCTTTTATTGGGAGTAGAACAGGGTGGACGGTACAGCTGTGGCTGTACCACTTTTGATTCATTCACACCAGCTTCTTCAAACAGAGACAAATTAATAAAGTTTATGGAATCACAGAAATGATGGGAAGGGGCTTTCCAACTTCTCTGCCACAGGCAAGGACACCTTCCTCTAGACCAGGCCACTCAAGATCATGTCCAAACTGACCTTGACCACTTCCAGGGATGGGCAGCCACAACTTCTCTGGGCAAACCCTTCCAGTGTCTCACCACTCTCACAGGGAAGCATTTCTTCCTAATACCTAATCTAAATTTACCCTCTTTCAGTGTAAAGCTTTTATCCCCTGTCTTATCATTACATGAGAAAAGGCCCTCTCCAGCTCTCTTGTAACCCCCTTCAGGTACCAGGAGGCTGCAGTAAGATCTCCCCAGAACAAACCTCCTGAAGTGCACTCAATGGGAGTGTCTGTGTCATTGACAGTGATGTGACACTGTCCCCATCCCAGCACTCACCCCTGAGGAGCACCCCTTGGCACTGGTCTCCATGTGGATATCTAGTCTTTGATCACAACACTTTGAGTGTGACCATCCAGCCAATTCCTTTTCTGCTGGGTAGTCCCTCCATCCAATCCATGTCTCTCCAATTTAGATACAAGGATGTTGTGTGGGACAGTGTCAAATGCTTTGCACAGTTCCAGGTAGATTATGTCAGTTGGTCTTCAAGAAGTTGTGTTGGCTGTCATGAATTGCCTCCTTATTTTCCATGTGCCTTAGCACAATTTCAATAAGGATCTGCTTCATGATCCTGCCAGGCACAGAGATAAGATCGGCCTATAGTTTTCCAGGTCTTCCTTTTTTTCCCTTTTCAAAACTGGATGTTCTGTTTTCCCTTTTCCAGTCAGTGGGAACCTCATGGGACTGCCATAACTTCTCAAATATGATGGATAGCTTAGGAACTTCATCTGCTGGTTCCCTAAGGGCCTGGAGATTGATTTTATCCCATCCCATGGCCTTGTGCACCTTGAGATTCCTTAGATGGTCTCAAACCCGATCTGCAGTGGGTGGTTCTTCACTCTCCCAGTCCCTGTCTTTGCCCTCTGTGATGTGGGTGATGTGTTTGGAGCAGTTGCCAGTGAAGATGGAGGCAAAATAGTAATTGAGAGCTCTCCATACCCCGGGTAATTAGGTTTCTTTCTGGAGAGGGCCCGCATCTCCCTTAGTCTTCATCATCAATATATCTATAGAAACTGTTCATGTCACTCTTTATATCCCTGGCCAGATTTAATTCTATCAGGGTTTGAGCTTTCCTGACATGGTACTTGGAGGCTTAGACAATTTCTCTATATTCCTCCCATATCATCTGTTTCTGCTTCCATCCTCTGTAGGTTTCCTTTTTATGTTTGGGTTTGTCCAGGAGCTCCTTGTTCATGCAGAAAGGTCTCCTGGCATTTCATTATTTACTTTCTCTTTGTTGGGATGCATTACTTCTGAGCTTGGAGGTTACCCTTGGATATTAATAATTTCTCTTGGGTCCCTCTTCCCTCCAGGGCTGTATCCCATGGTATTCTGCCAAGTGGACCCCTGAAGAGGCCCAAATCTGCTCTCCTGAAGTCCAGGGAAGTGAGCTTGCTGTGCACCCTCCTCTCTGCCCTAAGGATCTTACCTTCCACAATTTCTGGGTCACTGCAGCCCAGGCTGCCCTTGAGCATCAAGTTCTTCACCAGCCCCTCCTTCTGCATGTGAACAAGGCCCAGAGTAGCCCTGCTACTCGTTGGTTTTTCTGTCATTTGGAGAAGGAGGTTATCACTAACATATTCCAGGAAAGCTCATACCAGCAATCTGGGGTTACTTACAGCAATGTCTAGCAATGCAGCCCAGGGAAGGACGCACATGTGGATCTCACTGGTGGGAGGAGGTGAATTTCCTGCAAGCCTAATCAAAGAAAGAGAAATCACACAATGTGATACCTATTACACTTGCGTGCTGTGAAACAAGGAAACACATGTGTTTTGTACTCAGCTCAGAGAATGATGTGTGTGAGCAGAAACAACTGTGCTGCAGCTCCTTGGTGTCTGCTCACCAGGGTTCTGTTCAACACAAGATGATAACAAGTTAGTAGGTATTTCCTGCTGAACAATTACATGAATAAAAAGCAGAGCAGCACATGCCAGACATCAGCCAAATGTGGCCAACTCCCAGCCAGAGGAGTACACCCTAGCAACAGATCATAAACCAAACACAAGAACAGCAGTACTGGTGAGCAGAGAAAGACAAAAGCTTTTGTAAGTAATGGAGACACTCTATGTAGTCAGGTGATAGACAGCCTTCAGGATGGCAAGTAACTCCTCTGCACCTATCAAACCAGCTGACTGAAGATCAAGAGTAAAAACCCACGCTTTTCTCTTTTTTAGGAAGAAGGACTATCTTGAGATACCTCAAGTCCAAATTACTACAAATGGGAGAACACAGCTGCACTAAGAAAAAAATCAGCTTCCTCTCAGCCTCAAATCCACTGGCTCAGCACATGTCATAGCATCCTGGTTCTACCATCATGATTTTTTTTTTTTTTTTTGTATTTTCACTACATCAAAGAAATGATTTAAGACATAACATTTGCTGGAGTGATTTCTGCCAGAAAATGCATTGAGTGCTCTCTATTTGACTAACTGAAACTGTGGCAGAGCCTGAAGCAGTGTTTAGAAAGGTATGAGTTGTCTCCCCTATGGCTGTTCAGTGAAAATGTTTGGGATGTTAAGTGCCATTAACTTGTGACAGATTAAATTCTTCAAAATGGCAGAGGGGAGATGACAGGAAGGGATTGGAGGAACAATCACTGTCCTGACTCTGTCATGTTGGAAGATGGGAAAACTCCTTTCTGGGTCTGTGAAAATCTTCAGCTGAAAAAGTTTGAACATTTTATTTCAAGAGACTGAAAGTAAATATTTTGATATTTCATTATGAAATTAGATGTTTCCTTTTGACAGAAACTTGTATCTTGCAGAAAAGAAAAGCATGCAGAGCATATCAGTAGGAAACCAAAGCATTATTAAAAAATGTTTCACTTCAGTTTTGGAAAAAAAATTACTACACATCTTTTCATTGACATGCCTGAAGCAATACCGGCTATTACGGGTTTTTTTGCGAAGAAAAGAAACAGTCCTGAATATTTTTAAAGTTAAGCTCAGTTGGAAAAGTTATTTCAACTATCTCCTAATTTAGCTACAAATCCATCTCTTTCCAGGTTTTGATGGAGACCCGAAAAGGTGATTGTGGTTGTATGTCACCCAAGGCATGCACATTTTTTCCTTTCTTCTACCCGACCTTTTCTCAGAAACAAACCCCCAAGCAGACCTAACAGCCCCTCTAGTGCATGACCCAATTTGGGTAGCAAATCTCATCATTTCCACCCATCCTGCCCGTGTTGTCTCCCCAGGCAGTGGTGCTGAGCTGGGTGGCCCTGTGCAGAGGACCTGTAGCAAACAGGTATCAGGCATAGGCGGACGCAGCCCCCAACTTTACTTCCAGGAACATGCAGAGCAGCAGGTCATAGTGAGGGGAGTAGAAGCATCAGGGCACAGTGGACAAAGGACACCTTAAAATGCCAGGGCACACTTTTCCAACTTGTGTTAGGGCTCCAGGGCAGGACTGTGTTTGGTAAATGAGCTTGACAGACCACCACGGTCTTTTCTTCCTTCTCAACAGCTACATTTACAATTTATAAAAGAAAACATAGAAGACAGTAAGGAAAACAGAAAAACAACTAAGAGCAATAAAACCCCAGCTGATATTCTTCGCTCAGGCAGAAGGATCCCCGACCACCAATTTTTCCTGCTCTGCATTCACATGTCCAGCTCCTTCTTTTGTGCTCTCTGGTCAGAAACAAAGCCAATACAGAGGACCCCAGTGAGATGGAGCAAGGACACCACTGAAACCACCAAAAACGAGACTTTGGAGACAGAACCTGCTTTTGGTTCACTCCTAAGCTTATGAGTGGCTGCAGGCAATTTCCCAGGTCTCGTTTCATTAAAGTCATTCCCCAGGAGCTGAACTTAATTACTTCAGTGGGATTCAAGTATGTTCTTAAGTATTTTCCCAAATCAGAACCTTAATTGCTCTGTGCCTTTGCTGCCTATCTGCAAGATAGGTTTAATGTTTGCATTCTCCAGCTATTGAGATTTACATTCTCCCAGTTGAAGCCTGTGTCGTGGTCCCTGTCTGTTCAGCACTTTGTCTGATAAGGCTGAGGTTGCACTCAAGCTATTTTTGGGCCCTGTCACGTTTCACATGTGTAGAAGCCATGCTCCAAAACCTGATGGCCTTTCTGTGGCTTTTGTGTCTCTAACAGTGACAAAATAAGTTGCTTGTTGACTTGGGAGCAAAGCCGCAAGTGTTCTTTTTTTAATTTAACACCATCACAAATAGAATAATTACATGGCACTTTGAGACAATTTGCTGAAGATGTTCACACATTTCAAGAGGGTAAAATTACTTTATCCAAAGCAATTACAAAATAGCTAATTAGTGAAACTGACTGTGAGCTCTTACAAATGTGCTTTGTGGAGATGCTGCTTTCAGTGCCAGACAGCAAGCTTCCAGTTTATGAGTTATTTTCAGGTAATGAGGAAAACTCTTGCAATGCAATAAACACGTTCTTTTCATCTGAAATTTTCTTAGCCAAGATGTGCATAGATTCCCAAATTAATAAATCAGTGTTCTTGCCACATGCCTTCCCTACAGCTTCATTGCACCATTGCAACTTTGTCAGGTGAGCAGGAAGAAAATCACTGAAGCAGCTGGGCAGCAGCTTGGTGAGAGGAAGGACAGGCAGGACATCATCACAGCTGGCACAAAACAGGCTGGGGCACCTCCCAGGTGATCATGCCCGCTGCTGCACCCTCTCTGCACTCTCCCCTGTGTATTCAGCACCAGCGGCCACAGAAAACAGCTTTGGAAGAGCTTTCTAATTCTGATATAAGGATTAATCACCAATTAATTCTTTGTCATGTCTCTGCATGCTGACAAAAGACCTGTGGGTAAAAAGGGGTTATCTTGGCCCTGCTGGCTTGCCATGTGAGACAGTGGGATCCATGAAAACAGAAGAGACTTCATTTCAGTGATTCATGTCTAGATTCTACTGGCTGACATGGACAAAATGTCTTTGCAAAAATACTAGTTTAAAACTCTAGTGTGAAGAAAAATGCAGTTTCTGTGTTGTTGGAGTTTTATTTCAGAAAAAAGGTATTTATTATGTATGAAGTAATTGTTGCAGGCTGTGAAATTAGTCTTAAACCTAAGCGATGGACAGGAGTGACATAGTTTAACAGAACTAATAAAATAAAAACTGGAGAGAAAGTGAGTCCCTGGGTTTTTCTTTCTTTTTTCTTTTTTTTTTTTTAATTTTTTTTTTTTTTGAGAGAGAGCTGTTAAAGCAATTGCTAGTGGAACATTACACCTCAGTGTAGATTTAGGGACATTTTGCAATAAATAACTTTTATAAAAAATCCCAGACTATGAATTTAGCATACAATTTTAAACCATCTGTGCACTGTCACTCTAAGACTGAGATCTCACTTATTTGTGTGTTTTACCCATATGATCTGATGTAAGTGGGAATAGGAAGAAAACACTAAAGACTCCACTAAAATCAGAGATAACACAGATAAGCATTTCATTCTTTGTGGGTATAAAATTTCTTTAATTTCATCTTAAAACCACATCCACATTTAGGGTCCTCTTCATCTGGGCCATAAAAGCTAGAATTTATGTTTATAGAGCTACAAAGAGTTTGTACACTACACTTCACAAAATGGAAAAGCAGAAAATTCTATTCCTTTTGCACATATCATTGGGGAAGAAACTGTGGAATATACAGGTGTGTTTTCTTATTTATAACTCCTATTTTACAAATTCGCTTGTTTTTGGATTGATCTTTCTCTTATAAATGAATGAAACTGTAACAATCTCTTTCAAAACCAAATGCCTTCCTTTGGCTGTCTCTTACTCCATGGAGGCCTCTGATAGCACTGTGTTAATGCTGTAAGTGAAATATAAGACCACTCTACAAATCTGATCTACAGATATGTAGGAAACTCATATTCTTTATAACTGGCAACTCCAGATGTGACCTCCACATTTATGAATACCCAAATTATAACTAGGCAATAGATCTAAGGTGAATTCAGTCTAGGAAAACAGAATGAGATGAACTAAAATAATCATGGATTATTAGGCATTGCATGTTAGCTCTTACTGATGATATCTTCCTTTGCTGGTTCATCCATTGCTCCAAGCAGTAATATAGTAATCTTGCCTCCATTAAAACATTTGGCTACTTTGGATAGACTCTGGACAATCTTACAGTTCATATATCTATCTTTGGCCACAGTGGAATGATTTTTGGCACCTGTAGGCTGGTTTAATAAAGAAGATCTCATTCCTTATTTTTAAATGAATCAAGCAGCCATTTAAAAAAATGCTCTGCTAATCAATTTATTTAAAACTTCTCAGTCATGAAACATTAATAACCACATATTCCCACGTATTTACTACACTCTTCTAATTTAAAATCTTTTGCAGGGAGTTGACCTTCACACCTGTCACACTTAGAGCTCCATCACATAGCATAACTCACTCCTATTGACAACCACAGCATGACAAGTTGACTCGTAGACATCAATAGCAAACTATGGTCTGGAGGATTTTCTTCCCCGTTTTCTTAATGTCTTGCCAGTTTTTTTAACAAGCTGTTGATAAGAAGCAATAAATCTACTCAAGTGCTGACAGGGACAATCCAGACAATTGTTTCTCTCTGACTGAGGTAGAACAGGTTTTCTTGGTTTATTTGTTGAACATTATCTAACACTTATTCTCTTCTGTATGTGAGAAATTTACTATGTGTTGCCCTCTGGCAGATGTTTGAGACAGTGTCATCCTACACTAAAGCTGTATATTTAGGCATACAGAAGGGTCTAGACTTGGAAACCATCGTTAATCTATGTGTCAACCTGTGGTTTATGTGCTTGCTCCAACATAATAGATACTCTTTCACGTAGATGGGAGACCCACTAAACCCAAGAACTTCACTAAATCACACAGATGCTATACCTGCTAGGTCTTTCCTGTCAGTCCTGGAAAAGATATAGCATGTGCAGGTTTCACTAGGCCAGCATTCCTGCCACCCTCTCCATAGCTAAGGCTCTTTCCAACCTCTTTTCAGATGGCCTTGTCTTGAGAAAGACAGCTGGTAGCTGGAGGAAGCATATTCCCTCCTAAACACCTCTATGAATGCTGGGACAGATAAAACCACTCAGACTGAATGGCTTTTGTTCAATAAATAAGTCATTGCAGTAGAATAACATCATGCAAGTACAACAAACTCTATATAACACGTACACTCAAAAATTACTCTAAGATTCTGCTGTCAAAGATAAGTAGAGTTGTTCTTTACTATTTTTAAAAGTGTACATCCCTTCTTGTGCTCCTGTGTTCATTATTGTGATTTGTCATAGTAAAACTTGTTGCATCATGGCTTTATCTGAGTTCATTGCCAAACCTGACCATCTTCATGTCCTGCTTCCCCATCCTCTTTCCGTTTCCCACCACTCGCCAGAATGCACTGCCATGGGATGCAAACTGGGATGAAAATGGTATGAAAATACATGAGAAATAGTCTCCAAATTGCAGATGCTCCTGACAAGATAATTAAATGCAATGACAGCTGAATACTGAGAACAGACACAAAAATAAAGATGGTACTCTTTGACTTCTGCAGGCAATAAGAAACATTTTCTGCTTTCATTTCAGAGCATTAGAAAACATTCTCAAATATTTTGGAAGGAAAGGCTGTTATTTCTTGGAGGGTGATATTTTCTCCTTATTCTAGAAGACTGACTGTGCTGGGGAAAATCTCATGGAAGGAGACACTGCCTGATGGTTAGATGCCATCCAGACGGTAACACCTCACTGCCAGTTATGCAGACACTTTGAAATCTAAAAATGGGTATCCCCCACGTGCTCTGTTGGCTGCTAACCTCTTCTCTGGTGCCATCAAAGTGTGGAAGTGTTTGAGGTTTAACAGCAAAGCCCACTGAGACTGAATTTTCTGCTGCTGCACACAAATAAATTGCCTGAAGGTGTGACAGTGTCGAGGTGGGTGGCCACCTCAGCCTGGTGCCTATTTGAGGCACACCATGCTCATCCCCTCCACTGCTACATAATAGAATAGAATCATAAAATTCTAGTATGGTTTGGGTTGGAAAGGACCTTTAAAAATCATGTGGTCTAACCCCCTGCAATGGGAAAGAACATCTTGAAATAGATCTGGTTGCTCAGCGCCCTGTCCAACCTGATCTTGAATGTTCGCAGGGATGCAGCATCCAACACTTCTCCGAGCAACTTAATTCCCTTCATTTGAAGGTTTAGAGCATTCAAAGGAGACTTAGGAGACACAAATACTTATTGCTTTGGAATAAAGGGATTAGTACTAAATAGAACATTCATTAATATGCAGGTCTCTCACATCTCAGATAAGAGCTGTCCTCTCAGCTACAGATTCTTATGGGCATTGACCCAAGATAGTAATAATGAATATATAATTAATCCATACAAAATGAAAGAGGGACTACAACCTGCATACCTACGGACCACCAGTTAGGAAGTGGCAAATAGCAAAGGGAAAGACTAAAGGAAAAGAGAGATTTGAACTTGTGTTCTGCTAACAAAAGAATGGAAATGTAAATTTTTGTAACAGGGGATGATGATAATAGAGAAGATCTTTTCTGTCTGCATTTTACAAGAAGAGCTTGACAAGAGGTCTAACCCCTAGGACAGGCTGCATGTCTGAAAAGTGGAAGTCTGTATTCAGAGGTGTGATTCTCTGTGATTCTCCAGAATCGCTCTGTCCTCCACAGAATTTCCCCTTCATGTCTCTAGGAAAGATGTCTCCTCCCTGGTCATCTTGCAAAAGTTTGTGTGTTCTGTCTTTGATGCTCAATCCTCCTGTACTCTGTAGCCTGTGGGTCTGACTTAGTCTGTAAATTACACTACAAGCAGAATATTTAACAGGAAGGTGCTGCCATAATTCAAATAATAGGGCTGAAATCTTGACGAGCTATCCCAAAACATAATTTTTCTCTTTTTATTTTTTTTTTAATAGGAATGCCTAGTTTTCTAATACCAAAGATTCATAGCTGCAAAACCTAAATTGTTTTTGAACTGGTGATGTTGATATAGTTTAATTTTCTAAATTAACTTCAGGTGAAGCCTGTAGCATGAATTCAACCTTTTCTCTAACCATCCAAAGTACCAGAGAACCAGTGCTACAAAACTGAACAGTCAGCAGCAAGGTTTAACCCCCATGCAAAGGACTATCAAAGCACACATTGCAGGATTTCTTATCAAAGACAGATCATCTCTTCCTAAGCCAGCCTTTTTTCTCTGTTTCTTTCTACTGTGTTATTGTCTCTCTCTTCAGAATGTAATAAAGAAATAGAGCTAGAGCAGCTATCCTCTGTAAGCTCATTTCCTTTCTAGTTTAAAAGAAGAACAACCCTATTTTACTTTCCTTTTAGCTCAGAATAGCAGCCTCAGGGTCCACTACTTTGCCATGCTGTTCTATAGCAGTCTAAACACTAAAAGCCACAATTATTTTAAAAATTACTTTAGACCTTGATCTTTATTTTAATAATGAGTACGATTTGGTTCCTAATTTTCACATAAATCACCTGTTATGATTTCCAAGTTTAGTTTTATTTGGTATATTTATTTTTGCAAATACCACAGTGAAAGCAAATCAGATATCAGAAACTGCATTCTGTTTCATCACCTTACAAATGCCAACTGCACATATGGATGTTCCGTAAGCTGCTATCACCAAAGCAATCATCTGTAATGAGTTGCCTTGTAAACACAAGTTGTGTGTATTTTCCTTTCTGAAGTCAGGTGAAGTTCTTTCATCTCAATTCAGATGTGATTTACTGTAAATAACTCTGATGTTGCTAAGAGACAAATCGCAAAACAAGTCCCAACTACAAAAGTATTAGTATTAAAACCCTTAAATAGATGTTCATAGTGTGTAGAACACACTTTAGCATCCTCTGATAAGGCCAAGTAACTTCTTATTTGTGGGAAGCTTCCTTGCCAGCACTGGCAGGTCAGAGGGCAATAGGTCTGACGTGTTCCATACTGTACCTGTCAAACACTCCAAGGATTCCTGCAGTCCAGGAGCTGTTTCTCCCTACACCTCAGAGTGAGGGCTGCTTAAATCCAGAGTACTGGTGCACTTGAGAGGTCCAGGGGAGGATCTCTTCTGACATGTAAAATTTGCTCTGCCTTCAAACGACAAGATTAATCTCACTATTAATGTGGAGGATGATTTGCATGCAACAAGGTTGTTTAACAGGAAATATGGGAATTAGACACTGAAAATATATTTTAAGAGTCTGTCTGGTGCAAGGGGAAAAATGACACTATAACTTCTAGATGGGGGCGTTATATTCTGCTTTTTGGTAAACAATCTGAAAACAATCCTCCCTCATTTTAGCCCTTGCTCCTTTTCCAGTATCTAGGCAGCTTTTCCTGACCTGGGTAGGGAATAAGGAACCAACCTTTGCCTGCCTTAGGGTAACATTGTAGATGCTATTCAGGAAGAAACAAACAAGTTTTAAGACTTGAATGAGATGTGTAGGGACACACTGATGGGAAAGACAAGAAAAAGATGAGTAAGCTTTCTAGGTGTCTGTGGGAGAGTCTTCCAGTGCTAGGTGCTTTATCTAACACCATTATAATATGTATCCACTCTTTTTTCATGTATCCATTTAAGTATAATGAATAAGGTACCTTAGCACTTATTGAATTGACATGGATGCGGCTTCACAAGACACTCCTTTTATTTTATCCAAAGGTGGTATTTGGTTCTCAAGAGAATGAAAAATTAACTCATCACCAAGGATTCGAGAGGGGATTGAGGAAGCAGAGTGCTGAGAATCAAAGGAGGTTTCCCGAAATCAGGCTGTGGGCACTTTGAAACTTAACAATCCTGATGTGCCTCAGTTCTTTTTGGAAGTTGTTGTTCATGCTTGACCTAAATTGCAGACACAATTCACTTCACCCTGTTACTTTCTTTACAGATTATAGAATTTGAACGTCTAAAAAGCAAACAGACATTTTAAAATTAACATTTGTATTGGTGTTGGGGCCAGGCAGGTAATATGGATGCTGGCCAAGGGAGGGTGCAGCTGCAGCCAGGAGATCTGGAAAGACTCGGTTCCCCTGTTGTCAGAACAAGCACATGGAAAAGGATGTATAGAAGATGAAGGGTTCAAAGTGACAAGAAGGAAAAAAATTGCAAGAAGGATACAAAGAGGAGGCATGGGAGGGTCAGACCATGTTGCCATGATTTTAATTACACTGTCTATGGTAACAGTAAAAGTAATTGGCAGTGCATGCAATTTGTGATGTTTAGGTTGTCTTAAGCCTAGAGACAATGAAACAGAGGAAGAAAAAGTGTATGCAATTTTAGAGTGCTCAAACATCACTACAAAAAGTACCTGGAAATACATGAGAGGCCAGAAACATTCTCTGCTTTTTACTGTGGCAACAAACTTCATTTATGGCGTTCAAGTCAGCTGTGAAAAATTATAATTAAATTAACCCAAGTTAATAACATTGGACAGACCTGCTGTGAGAGACCTTCCTGAGCTTTAACAAACTTTGGTGAGCAGGTACTTGCAGCCACAGTGATAGAGTGCTAGCTACACTAAAGTCTGGTGTATGTTTTGGCAAGTGCTCCTCTACCATAAGAAATGTTCAGGCTGTTTTTGAATTAACAAGATTTCATGACAATCAAAATGAAACTAATTGCATCTGTTTGATGGTAGGACCTACTTTAAGATAATTTGAAACAAGCACCCTAGGGAAGTTTTCCCCTTTGAAGTGCTTCTTACTCCAGGGTTGCCTTTTGAAGTAGCTCCCCCTTTGGATTGCTTTTGAAGTGCTACTTTTTCCTTTCTTAGGTCTTTGAGTTCTGCTGTGTTGCACCTTTCACAATGGAGGTTAACAGCTGAAGATCACTGAGTAGAAAGAGAGACTTTGATTTAGACCAGTTTCTCTCTCACACCATGCAGGAAGACCTGCCTTCATCTCCCCATAAGTAGCCATACAGGGAAGATTAGGAAAGCTATTCATTCACCTCCTCACTGGCACCAGCTTCATATGTAAACTGGCCACCATCCAAACCAAGGTGCAGAAATGTCTCCTGCACTCCAGGAGCTGTTTCTGGAAATGTCTCCAGCTGTCTAAAATGCCTGTTTTGCATGACTCCAGAAAAAACTTCTTTTTTTTTTTCCTTTCCTTTCTCCCATCAGCTTAGATGTGTTATTTTCTCCTGTTCTTCCTTACATAGTATAAATCTCCACCAGCCACCTGGAAAGCCCTTAATTCTGAGTGAGTTTTTAAAGCCACTAGCCGTGAGGAATGATATGGAAACAACACTTCACTCTGGCAGTGAGACATTCCCATCACTAGAAAGATACCAGCTCCCACACCTTCATCCTGACTCAAGGGCTTGGAAATGCTATGAACAGAGAGAAGGAAACAAAGGTTTGAGGCTGCAAAAGGTTTTTAGGTTAGATAAGGCTGAGATAAGGCTGAGTTTGGGAGGCCTTAGCAGAAACACATGAGATCTACCAGTGACCTTTGAGGATCCTCTCTATCCCTTCAAAGTACCCTATCACCCTTCATTACATGCTATACACTGTACTGTGGGGACAGATTGAAAGAGGGAAAGTTTAGGTTAGCTATTAGGTAAAAATTCTTTACTCTGAGGGTGGTTAGACACTGGAACAGATTGCCCTGTGAGGGAAGCGGTGAATGCCCCAACCCTGGCAGTGTTCAATGCCAGGCTGGATAAGGCCTTGAGCAACTTGGTCTAGTGGGAAGTGTTGCTGTCTATGGCAGTAATGTTTCAGACTAGATGATCTTTAAGGACCATTTCAACCCCTTAACATTCTATGATTCAACAGTTCTATGTCGTGGCAGGAGCTCACAAGATTTACGTTATGTTATTGGTGTATCCCACCAATTCTTATCCCAGCCTTTATTCTCCAGTGGTTTCAGTTTCCATGCTTTGGAAACCCCTTTTGTCTCCAGATGAGATGTCCTGGTGTGCAGTTTAGAAGCCTGTGTCTACTTTCATCTCCCAGAGTAGCAAACAGCTGTGCAAACTGCTGCTTCCCTCTGTGACCAGACATGACCCCTGGCTACCACTGAAACTGGCCTGGGTCTGGAAGCACTTAACACTGCTGCTACCCCAAGGGCAGAGGAACAAGATATTTTTGACACGACCAGAGATATTTCTGAGGCAGGAATTGAAGGCAGTTCCTCATGGTTGTGGTCCCTCCCCGGTTCATCTCAGGAAATCAAGGATAGGTAAGAAGGCGTAGATGCTGTGTGGGAAGAGATCTTAGATAGCTGTCCCCTAAGGGATCACTTCACTTCTTCTTCCCCCCAGTCCCATACTGCAACCTCCTGAGCCATTCCTCCCTCTTATCTGCATTGGCACCAGAGTATGGTACTGACCACCCAACCCTGCACCCACAGCCACACAGGGCTCTGAGGGAAAGGTCTCCTACAATGCCAGGGCAGAAGGGCAAGGTTAGCCATGGAACCAACCCTGCTGGCATCAGGCACTTTGGAATCTGGCCAGAAAACCAGTATGGAATAGCAATGCACTTCTAAAAAACAAACAACTCTTTGAACAAGACAGCAAAGTGACCACCTGTCAAAATAGCAAATGTTTTAGGGATTCACTAATAACACTTTCCCCAAGTAATGTAGAAGATATGAAGTTGGGCTCAGCAGTCTAGGTTGTAGGTGTAAGAACATGAAAAGCTGGCTAATGTTAATTTAAGAACACGGTGCTGTCTAAACCAGATTTTTACAACTTGCAAAATGTTTTGGTTTTTTTTTATTTTAACAGGGTCATAATTGAAACAGAAACAAATGTGAGCCATGAGCAAAGCAGTCCAAAAGAAGTGAGAATTGGAAATGGTTTTGGCTCTGCAGAAAAATCAGGTTAAATTAAGTCATCATAGATGAAAATACTGGTAAAAATCGTAAAGAGAAATATTAAGTATTATTTAAAATGACATGACACAGTGGAAATTCCTCTGCAACACTGTCATTCTTGTTCTTATACTGGTCAAATACTATCTGTGGAAGTGCCAGGGCCTTTGAAACACAGAGAGGTGCTGACAACACCTCACTGCGCTTTGGTGAAAGCAGATAACCTCTTTTTGCTATGCTGCTATCTTCCATAACTCAGAACTAAGAATCTTCTAATTCATCTTATCAGAGACCACAATTAACACCAGTATGAAATTGTAGACAAGTTCGTATCTTTCTACCACCATAATGACTATTTATTAGGTATTTCTGTGGTTATGTCATAGAAAGTGTAGTCATTAAGACCCCTGTATTTAAACTGAAGCTTTAGTTTCATGCTATGTTTTCCCAGTACTTGTGCTAGTGTGAGGAGACTCTCCTCCCTGTCACTGCTACTGTCCCTGCCTTTATGCACTCTCACTAGGTTGAATGAAATATTTGCAGGTCCACAAGAAAGTCAGTGAAGCAAACTGATGTTTTTTGAGTTGGAAGGGGTCTGAAAAACTTATCACTCTGGCAATGTCTCCAGGGAAAACTCCCTATGAATCCATAGCCTCAGAGATTATTCAACACTCTCCATCAGCATTTGTCAAGCAGGGATACATACGTGTATTAAGAATGAATTATCTATTGTCAGGGAAATTATAACACTTTCTGGGCCACCCAGGTTGGGGTAGAGTTTCAAAAGCATTTTTACATATCAAAAGCTAACATTGAATCCAGCAGCTTTTCACTAGCAAGATCATAAATTGATAACCTAATTAAGCCAATTATCGAGTCTTTAGGCTACAGGAAATTCCCAGTGTGGCATTTTTACTCTGTTGAATGCCCAGGGAAAGCATGAGCTCACCGAGCTTTCCCCAAGTCCAGGGGGATGACATTAGAAGGATGAGACTCTCGGGAGCACGGCTCCAAGTGCCTCTGGGCTGGGGCCAGGGGCTGGGCAGAGGAAGGCAGGCTCTGCCACCCTGCATCCTGTGTCCACCACCATCCCTCCCTGCTCCCTTCCGCAGCTCTGGTATCCTCCGGACATCGTGCCAGCCCAAATGACCTAACTGAAACTTCAGACAACTGTTTGCTCCCTTTCCCCCTGCTGGGATTAGTTTCTCTTGTTTTAGTGAGTTAGCTCATGAGAAGCTCGAAGGTGGTCCAGATCTTGTGAAAGAGATGCACAGATGAGTGGCCAGGGGCAGGCATGGGGATGGGCTGTGTCAGGTCAGAGCAGGATATGCTCCTTGATCCTTTGCACCTGCTTTCCAAATCTACAATGCTTTTGAGAACTACTTCTAGCATAGCACAATAAAAAATGGGGTTTTTTTCACCTCAGCAGGATAACCAGTGAAATGCTGCAGTGTCACTCTCCACCAGGAACAATGTGCTAAGAGGAATCCTCTTAGGAGTGTAAGCCTTATGTACTCAGGAATTTTCCTGCCACTGGGCTGACAGGATCTCCTTAGAGGTCTCTGACAGCCAAGTTGTGGGGAGCAGATCATCACTGAGATTGCTTAGGCAAAGTCAATGCCATGAAATCAAATGACAGGGATGAGTAGCAACACTGAGCATAAGGATCTACCTACTCACTTGTGACACTACCTGATCAGCTGACAGATTGCTCCAAATGCTGCTGTTGGCCCTCGTGCATCCTGTCCTTGCTGTTACCTATACATGTGATGCTGGAACAGTAACAGCAGGAGGAAGCCTTAAGTTTTTTCTTTCATGTTTTTCAGATTCTGGGCTGCCTGGGTGTGTAGTTCTCAGCCTCACATTAAGTGCTGGTAAGCTCTCTTCACAGAGCAGGTAGACAAAACAAATCCTTTTCCAGACTGAGACCAAGGACAACCGTCGCAAGTTTTTAGGTCCAAAAGCTTAAACAATGGCGGACTGAAGAGAGAAAACAAGAAGGATGGGACTTCATAATCTGAAGCTGTAATTGGACAAATAACCTCAATATGCTGTTGGAACAAAACTTATGAAAGTGTGAGAACTGGTTGTTCATTTTTGTGACCGTTTTGGTTCCACCCTGGGTGTAGCCCTGGCCAGGCTCTTGTCCTGCCCAAAGTGTACCCTTAAAGGCCTTTCAATAAATACCTACTTTATTCTCTTAGCTCTGTCCAGGTCAGTCTCTGTTCCAGGTCAGCCTTCCCAAGGCATTAGTAGGACTGCAAATCTTTCTGACTCACAGGCTGGGACTCACCTCAATTTCAGCCCGTCTGGGGTTAAGCACCAATTTCCTTGGCTTCCTCAGTCACTGAGCCGTGGGCTCTTCCATTAGCTGCTAAGGGGGCCTTGGGAGGCAGATCAGACTAGAGATCTGCCAGAGGTGCCAAGGAGAAGAGATATTTCCTGCTGATTCTCACATGTATTCCCATTCTGCATCTTCAGAACGTCTGCACTGCAACACAAGACAGAACAAAATTTGCTTTCTTCCTTTTACAATCATTGTCACAGAAGCAAAACAAGTTGTGGTTATCCCTTGGACTAAGCACTAGGTAAGAGCAGAGAGTTTCAAAGCCAAAGGAAAAAAAAAAAAAAAATCCTGGATCTTTTCCTGATGATGAAATTATTTGAATTTATGAATTTGAGTTATTTCACAAAATGGTTCCAAATGTATTTGTTATTTGTCTCAAGGTATTGTGAATCAGTGAGCTGCTGACACAGACTCTGGGACACATCACTCACCCTGGCCATAAAAAGCTGCAGAACAAACAGCAGCACTCATAAAGCATATCCACTGGGCTCTGGCCAAGCAGTGGCTGTGATAAGGGAGGTGACTGAGTGGGAAAATTAGTTTGATTAACTTTATCAGCAGGAAGGTGAGGAGTGGAAAATCCCTTAGCAGGAGAACAAAGGGGCAGAGGTGATAGAGCAGCAGCTTGAAGAGCAAGGCGGCTTTGAGCAAAAAGGAGGAACAAAGGCGGGTGCCTTCATGGAGAAGGTTTTCCTCTCCTCCACCCTCAGCCAAAGAAACAGGGCACTAGCTGGAGGAGATTTTCTCTGTGCTTCAGGGAAATGATCACATGGAGGTTGGAGAGAAGGGGTGGATGAAGGGAGATGAGGGCTACTGGCCTTGGGTGGTTTCAAACACCACATCTGTGGATTTTCCCAGGCATTCCCACTTTCACTCACTACCCAGAAACTTTTTCAGGAGAAAAGGTGAGCTTTTTGGTCTATTAAACAGGTCTGGCCATGTAAAGAGAAGGTCAAAAATAAATAATGCTAAGGGAGTTGCCATCTGTCTGTAAGTCCCAGACATGTGTCCATCACACAGGGCAAATTGATTACACAGAACATAAAACGTGGCACTGGGGTCTGCCAGACAGACTGAACCTCACAAATAGGCTCTGTATGGTTACCCTGCACATGAACTCATCACCAGCACAACTTGTGCTCCGGAGTGTGGAGGTATGGTGCATTGCCCTGGCACATGCTTGGAGGCTGTTCTGAAGGAAGCTCCAGAAAGGAGCTTCCGAGCTCTAAAGAGTGTCAGAATTCTAAAGGAAGCTCCAGAATTCCAGGTGTTCAGATCTGTTTCTCTTGTGCAGTCTGTCGTCAAGTTGAATTGTGCCAGAATCCTTCAGAGAGCCTGGGTGCCATCCCTTATTTCAAATTTCTTCAAATATCATATTTCTTTACCCATCAAATGAGAAGTTAAACTATAAATTAAAACTGTAATGCTGTTTCTTTGGTAATTAATGTTTTTCTGTCAAGAGTGCTATGATGAGACTTAGGATGAACAGAGAACTATGGTCCATATTTATGGAGACTAAGAGCACAAAGACTGTACCAAAGAAGTATGAGAGGTTAAGAAAAACAAAAATAAATGTGCTTCAGTGCACCTGCAAGCATGAGAGCACATAGCTTGAGCATTCTCTCAGCAGACAGCAGGCTGACAGATAATTAGGAGGGGAAATTGTGTTACAGCTTAGCTAATTGCTTTTCATCAAGAAATATTAAATATCTCTTCCGACATATGAGGAGAGTGAAGCATAGAACAGGGAACAAACTCCTCCAAGGTGACCCACTAAGTGAGATAAGAATAGACTCCTCATTCCAAATTCTCACACAGACTGACCTGCAAAAATCCATCACTTGTGCAGTCACCTTAGCAAGGTTAAGGACACATCAAGGTCACTGTGGGGAGCTAAAGGTTCAAGGGGACTTGACAGGTAGTACTGTGACTCTTGAGGCACCAGGCTCATGGATTTTTTCAAACATTGCCATGGAAAAGGAGATCTCAAGATAATCATGATTAAAACAAGAGTGGACTGTAGTGCACTAGCAAAAGAAATAAATAGAAGCATACAGAACAAACACGCTGGAGAGCATGAACGTGTGTTATAATGACTTAACCTGCTACAGGGAAAAGTGTTTCACTGTCCAAGGCAAACTGCTGCTCTGACAGATGTGCTCTGTCTTAAAAAAAAAAAAAAAAAAAAAATTTCAGGTAGATTTCCCTTCTGAGGAGGATACTGGTATGTGGTCAGTGATGCTGCTAGGTTTTTTCAGCCATTTGTCAGGAAAATATTTTTGTCTTTCATCCTCTACAAATGACCACAACATTGCAGCCACTTGATTTCAGTACTTTTGAAAAGATATTTCACTCCTGAGTAGTTCCTAACTGGCCATGCACATACCTCCCATCCATTCCAGCTTGCATGTTTTTCTCCAAAGAGAGCTTTATTTGGCATAGCTCTGGTTATACAGGATAATAAATTCTGTGCTCTGCCACTGCTGAGGGTGAATCCTGGCTTTGGGGACAGCAAGTTGCAGATAATTGGCACAAAGTGTGACAGAACAAGAAGTAAAAGCAAGAATACATTCCGACTGAAAACTAGCAAGACACAGCAAGCAGCAAGCCAGAGAAATACAGATGGATATGGAATACAGATGGACATGGTGCAGTTTACATCTCTGTGGCTCCTGAATTGTATGAAAACATCTGAAATACATATAGTTGCTCTCTGGTTTTGACAAAATGAGCATTAGAGGAATATAAAAGCATCAGTGGATTGCAAAGGAAAGTCCTAGCCTGGACTTTAAAGAGAACAAGGACAGCAGAATGACAGAGAAAAATCAGTAAATGACTGGGTGAAGGTGGGGCCTCCATCAGCTCACAGGAGAAGGAGATGGGGTTTGCAGTCTCATACTGATCATCACATGTGGTGTGCACTGATCTGCAGCTCTGATCTCTTTTTGTAAATGGGTTGTTTAGAGAGATTGTGAACACGTACTGCAGAGAGGGAGCAAGATCATTTATTCCTGCAATATCATTGCATGACACCACAAGGATAGTGCTCCTGCAGCACAGCCTCTTTGCAATACCATTCCACTATCTAACACCATCAATCTTTCTGATGAAGGGTAAGATATTAAATGTGTGGAGCTTAGCGAGAAATGCACTAGAAGTATATGGGTGGTGTCCCCTGCTTCCTGAGATCTTTCCTGGGATGCCTGTGTAACCTTTCCTGGTGTCAGCTTTCTTTCAACCTTACGGTATCTTATCAGTAAAATGAAATATTGTGGAGTGACTTCATGTGTTGCTTTTTACCTCTGGGAGTCTATAGTGAATTTGTCTCAAGTGTAAATATGGCCTTCTTGGTGGATGGATGGAGAACAGGTGTACTAAACTCATCCTGCTCTCCGTTATGTGCTTTATCCTGGAGCTGAAAATGTTCAGCTTGGAGCTGTATGTCAACATCTCAAACCACGAAAATCTGACAGTCTGGGAATCACACACGCTCCCAGAATAATTGGTTAGCCATGGTGATTATGCATGTGCTGTGGCTGGGAAAGGGACTTACAGGGACAGAATTTGGGAAACGCAGATGGTTTTCTAGGGATCTCTCAAATGCACAGGATTTTGTTTCGGGTAGCAGAGCTGGTGCTGAAGAAGGAAGTAATTTTAACGAAAGCGTTGTCTTCTGAGACTGTTCAAATAATGAATCCAGAGCCTTGGCTGATGCATCACTTGAATTACTCTGGTTTTGTCCAAGTGAATACACTGTTGAGAATGAAATCTTACTAAGAAAGACAGAAAAAAACTATTTTAAAATAGTTCTTTCAACCTCTTTCAGTAATCTTCATTCTTGTCCAAACCCAAATGTATTAGCATAAAGAACTGGCATTTTCCATATTGACCCTTTCAGCTTTGCACTGGGCTGAAATAGATACAGCTGAAAAGAGTTTTCAGAGGAAATTTCTGCCCCATGGCTACTACTGAGCTTCAGCACACCTTGCTGTCCAGACTGCACACGGGAAGTTCTCCTGTGCAGGCTGGAGTTTTGCTGGTGCTTGGCTTGTGCTTGCTTACAGGTGGCAGAGTTGGAGTTCAGAGGTTGAGGAGTTTGTTTGTCTTCAAATAAGCAGCTAAGCTGTGGCTTAACCAAGAGTGTGAGATTCCCTTTAGCTTCCTTTAGTGCTCCACAGAGATGCGTCATTAGCAGGGATTTGTGTGAGAGAGTTGGGCTCTTGCAAATGGAAATGGAAATATATAACTTTAAGTAAATTTTGGCCAAATGTAAAATAACACAACAGAGCTCAGCAAATCCTGCTTAGAGATCATCTGTTTGTTTTTTTTTCCTAAAAGTTAAAGGAGATGCAATGGGTCCTTTAGAGAATTCTTTCCTAAATGTAGCTTTAAAATTCCCTGAATTGAAAGACGTCTGTACCTTCATAGTGGGCCATCTCTTGCCTGACTGACAGTGAATAAGCTGTATGGCTCTGCAGGGGTGGGAAAATAAGGATGACTCTAAGCCTTCAAGGTCAGCTCAATCTTCAGTACAGATCAGAGAAGCTTATTGTGATCCTGCTTAGTTGATCACCAGGGCACAGAAATGACACATGTTTTTAATCTTGAAATTGAACTGACTGTGGGGATGCTTTCTATTTGAGGAGAGGCAGAAAGGCATCACCCTTGTGGTATTTAGAGACTTCTAGATAAATTTACATGTCTAGATAAATAACTTAGCTTTCTAGATAAAATAATTTAGAGATTTACCTAGAGGAAAACCATCTGCTCATGTTTGATAAGGTCACATACATTTGCCTCATCAATTTGGACAGTATTTTTTTTTGAAGAGGCACACAAAAATATTCATTTAGAACCAGCCACACTTAATGTAAGATTTAATTACTTAAAAATTTTAAATGAGAGCACTTGCATTGAGTAATATTTTGAATGTTAATTTTCAAGTAAACTGAAATGGTATGACAGCACTGCAGTTGTGCAAAAAGGAAGATGGTTAAAAATAGCTGTAGCACTATGTCTGTAAATAAAAACCATGTGCTTACCACCTCCATGTCCAGCATGACTGCGCCAGTTCAGCCACATCATTTCAATGCCAGATGGTTTGTGCAAGCACATGCTTGTGCTGAATGACGATTAGAGTTCCACAGGTAAGGGAATCCCATAGACGAGGGTGGGAATTGCACTGCGGGAAATTGAGAGGAGTGATTTGTGCAGAGGAGGAGCTACTGGGAGAGCAGAGATTGGAGACTGTCAGGGGGTAAAGATGGTCACACAGAGGTGGAGAAGGCAGTGCTCACCTACCACAGACAAGGTCTGACTGGGAAAAGGATGACAGGAACTCAGGTCCTGGGGTTTTACTGTCTGTTCCCACGGTAGATCCTCCATGCTCCTCAGGCCTTACTGTCACATTATGGGTGCAGCATTCGTGGCTGGAGTTTGGAAAGGATGAGGCAGACAGTCCGGGGTCAGCATGCAAGAATTCTCTTTATTCAAATTTCTGACTCCATTTATATACACTGTACATAAGTGGCCAAGTATTGGCCAAAAGCGTGTCTCCTCATCATTTGGATTGGTGAACATCCCAATCACTCAAATGCTTCTCTCAGAGCAAAAGAATGCAAACATTCTCTTATTTACATGAAAAAGCGTGAGAACTCAGCTCAGAGTTCTAAAACATCAGAAGGCTTTAGCTTTAATATCAAAATGCAAGTTTAAGACATGCAAAAGCAGGGTGACACCTTACACAACATTGGGATGTAAAACTCCCTGTTGAGGTGGCTCAGTGTCTCACAAAATAAGACGAGGCTTTGTCCAGCATCAATAACCACCACACCTTCCTCCCTCTCTACAACAAGAGCTCACAGTTATTTCTTGCTTCACAGCACTCCTAAGTAATTGAATTTTAGCAGATGTTCGCGTGCTAGCATCAAGAATGTTCACATACATGTAGAAACATAGGCAGATAGAATTGTGTTCATTACAGTGCTTGGATAATATGTTCTTTTGATGGGAAAACTATTTGACTTCAGTTTTATTTTCATGTTTCCTTCTCTTATTGCTCACTGTTCAGGACATCCCAAAGCCACCACACTCTTTAAGATACTAAAGAGTTGCATGTCATATCTAATGATCTAACAAATAGATAATAATTAATTATTAATTATCATTAAAGTTAATGATCTAACAAATAGATAATTAAAAAACCTTACTGTACACATTTGTGTTAAGGAAATTGCAAGTACTATCATTTTCATTTTTTGTCTTGTCTGAACTGAAAGTATTCTACCTCCTCCCTCCTCCTCTTTAAACACCAAAGGAAAAAAAACCCACATCTCATTGTGTTCCTCAAAAGTCCCAATACCAGAGAGTAAAGGAAGTTAGCTGCTGTTCAAAAGCAGCTTAAAAGATTTATGTCATCAAATATACAAAGAGGGATCTTGGGGCAAGAAAATGATGGGTTGTAGGAAAGTGTTGGTTGTAAGAAAGTGTTAACACATTTATTATAGCTCTAGGGAAAGGTGTATTTTACATTCTTATCAGACCAGCTGTTAAACTGCAGAGGCACTAAATTTTGCAACTGTTTTTGAGCACCCAGACAGAGTCACATGATTGACCCAATACTGATTTGATCAGATACATTTTTAAACTATCAAATGCCTTGTTACATTAGACACAAAACTGAGGAGTGTGGTCATTACAGCCTACACACAACAGTGGAATTTTGGCTTGTATTAATTGTATTGTCAAAGATACAGCTGTTGTAGGAAATATTTTGAATTTTTAGTACCATCTGGTGTGCTGAAAGAAGAAGAAGTGCTTTAAACTTGGCATAAATCCATTTTCCAAGTGGGTAATATTGGTGCTTTGAGAAAGGAGCTGTCAGAGCAGGAGATGAGAGGAGTTTTTTATTGGGGTTGTTTTCATTGCTCTATTGCACTACAAACCCTACCCCACCTTAGTTAAAACAAACATGTTTATGACTCTTACACAGTCCTCAGAATGACTTGTCATTGCTAACTACACTTGCATTATCAAGCCTTTTTTTTTTTCTTTTCTTTTTTTTTTAGGGTACAGCATTTAGCTATCTTGGGAAATGACAGATAGGGGGATTGCAGAAGGCAGCAAATGGAGAAAGCTGAGACCTTACACTGAGGCACTTTTAGCAGCCTCCCCATGAGAAGAATTTGATGGTCCCTCTGTAGTGCCTGTACCTCTATTTGCCTCTAAACACTGTCAAGGCAAGCAAAAATCTGACAGCTTTAACCTGCTTTTGTCATGCAGAAAACTGATGGTGAGGTTTACCTTTGCCATATATAGTGAGATCAGAGAGCAATAACTGAGCGTCTGTAGGGATGTGAGATGTGTGTCTCTGTGTGATGGCTCCTACCCAGAGGAATCTCTGATGGGGATGACTTGGCTCAGAGGAGGAGCAGCAGTTCCGAAGCAATAGCACATTTCCACATGGGAGCCCTGAACTCTTCATTCACAGACTCTCCAGGGTAACTATGAACATTAAGACAATATTATAACCACAGAAAATGAAGACAACAAAAGTTAAGCAATTTGTTCCGGGGCAAAAAAATGAGATGAAAAGTCCTATGTGCAAATATTTACATACAGTCCCCAAAAGTCCTTTTGAGCAAAACACAGACCTCAGTTTCCAGGTGATTAAATCTCTAGAGTGGACACTATAAGTGTCAGTTCATAAAGGGAGATTTGGCAGCTGCAGGCTGTCAGCATTGCATAAATCCTACAAAGTTTTGGGGAAAGTTGCTATAAACTCATGGAGATCAGGAACCATGTGTGTGTATGCTGCAGCTCCATTGTGGGCTGCATGTCAGTCTGTCCTGGGGGACACCCAGAAGTCATGTCACCCAGAGCAAGGGGAGTTACTGAGATCTGACTGCTTCTCTGTAAAAAAAAAAACCCAAAAACCAAAAAACCCCCACCCCAATCCAATTAACAGTTTTTTGAGAATCACACAAAAATTAAGTTGTCTTTCTTGCTTTCCATGTTGCATCATTAATCTTGCCAAAATCCTTTTTTTTTTTTTTTTTTTTTTTCCCTGAAATACTACTAGAACCTGTTAGCAGCATCTCTTGGTATTCTGCAAGGGATTCTTTGTGCAGACAACTGGTTTCCTGAGACCAGACTTAACATCCTGGCTCTCTGTGGGATACTTTCTCCTTCACCAGTACTGGGCTGTAATTTAGCTTTATTGAGTCTACAGTTCAGAGGAACTTCAACACTTAATGGTAAGCATATATTTTATTTTCATTTCTATTCCCTTCCTTTACAAAGCCATACTTTGGAAACACATCCTTTTCACACAAATTGCTATAGTGAGGGCAGAGATGTTTTGAATACCATTTCTAATAAGCATTAGAACTGGATGCTCTTTCAGTGTTCAGTAATGTAAAGACGACCCAAATGAGAGCTCTATCACCACACCACAGAGTGGAAATCAAGCTCCCCAAAACAGGGCTGAGTCTCATCATAATTATCTCTCCTTGGAAAAATACTTGGTCTTGCTCTGGCATTTTGTAGCAGCAGGAGACTATTTTGTGATGATATGGCCTTCCACCAGCATTATCACTTAATTCCCTTTTTTTTGAAGGTTTTTATAGGGATTGGGTGCAGCTGTTTTCCATCAGTCCCTTCTTATTAGAATTTCTAAGAATCCTGATTAATTTAAAGCCTATTTCAACTGCTGCTTAAGGAGATTGAACATTTTGGCCTGCTTTCACAATAGCATTTAAAACATTGTGTGCAGAATTACCTGTTTCCATTTGTTGTTTTTGTGCAAACATATTCATAAATGTATTGCTAGTGGAGACATTTGTCTCATTCTGAGGGGCTTAATTTTTTCTTTCTTCTTTCCCATCTTTTAATTTCTTAAAATGTGTCTAATTTATAGGATAGGACAAAAACGTGAGGGAATAAATTTAAGCTCTGGGAGGACTGTTACACACCTAATGCTGGAGGTTGAGTAGATCAGTCACAGTAACTTGCAGGACCTTCCATGGTTCTCCAGCTGGCTGACTGTGAGTTTTCAGGGATTTAACCTGAAGAAATTCTCAGGGGGAAAGGGTTTCTCCTTCAGCAGATAGTCATTTAGCTATCCTGTGAAGGATTTAAATACCTTTTTGTGTTACTTCCCTGGTGAAGATATTTTGATCTCTCCCTTCTGGAAAATTGCTGTGGTTCTCTTGGTTGTTGCAGCTGAAACCAAGCCTGAGGAATTGTGCTCTGAGGGCTACCATCTCCCAGGACTTGAACTTCAGCAGGTCAGCTCTATTCTGAAAAGCTCCTTCTGTTGTTCTTGAGGCAGAAGGAGATGGGCATGGCACAGTGAGAGAGGTTTCCAGAGGCAGAGAGCCACGAGGGCATGAGAGCACGGCTGCACTGGGTCACGGGCTCCCGGGAAGGCTGGGCTGCATCTGCACTTCTGGAGGCTTTTCAAGCACACACCACTGGACTCCAGGCAAACCAGAGGGTTTGTGACACCAAAAACATGCTGGTTTAACTCTGGTGTTACAGGGTTGGAAGAGCAGAGGATGGTGCCTTGAAGACCAGCAGGGCTGTGGCTGAGTGAAGATGTCAAAGAAAAATCTTAGCAAGTGCTGAAGAGAAGATCTTGGAAAGCTAGTTGCCTGGAAGCAGGGACATAAATCCTAAAAGATGCCTGCCTGTAGGTTGCAAGCATTTCTGAAATGTCTTTGTTTTAAAGGGCAAGTAACTGTCCTTAAAAAAAAAAAAAAACCCAAACAAATAAATAAAATATATTGTTATTATGTTGATTTCCTGCAGCTAATTTTAGGGATAAGGAAAGTAATTTCCCTATGAAATCTAAAGACTTCTGGTTTGGTCCTGTTTTTGTTTCTTAACCTCATGCCTTAAATATGCTTCAGCAGATGTAAATTCTCTTCTCCAGAAATCCTCCTGATTGCTCAGCATGGCCTGACCTTGTTCTCTCATAAAGTCTTTTGAAACATTCTCCCCAGACCTTAAGAAGATGGTTTTTAAGCTAGTAGGCTCCTGAACTGAATGAATTCTCCCTGAATTGAGGAGCAAGTTCACTGTTAGAATGCCTGGAAAAAAATAATTCACAAATGTATTTAAAATGTTGGGGTTTTTGTAATAAATGATATTTCTGCTATTATTTACTGTGATTTCAAGGCAATGGGAGTTTACAGCAATAACAATGAAATTAGTACCCAACTGATAGATAAAATGGAGAAATAGCCTAATTATTAATTAGGTGATATGGTAGAGCCTGTATGCCTCAACCCAGTTGTCTTCTACTGTTAAAATGTTTTATATTGCATAACATTTCTACCAGTTTATTGGGGGGAAAGGGTGAATTAAGGATAGAGCAGTTTTCTTCTTAGATTACTGCAAAGGCTGTACACAACCACCACAACATTCTTGTTTTAAATACTGTTTATAGTTTCCCTAAGTGTTTAGTAACATGTTGGTTTTATGCAGGGTATCTAATCAGTCCCACACAGCAAATGCCTTATGTGGAGAATACAAATTGTCTCCAAAATAGGAATAGGGCCATGGGACTTGAGGTTCTGTATCCTTTTAGGACATATTTGGGGTTTCTAACTCTCAGTAATATAATTTCAGCCTGACTTATCTTTCCTAACAGGAGTCTACCTTGTTTTTAAAGTGAATGCCCTAAATGTCTGTGTTACTACAATGCTTTCATTTTCTCATTGGATTGCTCTCCCATTTTCACGCTCCTGTGGAAGTTCCCCTAATAGTCATGGAAATGTGTAATACTCAATTTAACAATATATTTCCAAAGTCATCTTGTTAAAGTAAGCCAGAAATTTACTAAATCAAGCCTGATATTTCCCCCTTTTCAAACGGGAAAATGTGGCCCTTGAGGGTGTTAACACATTTGTAGCTAGGAGGTTCCAGGGAAAAATCTGCAATAGGACTTTATTTTCAACATTGAAGGAGTTCAATGAAAAATCCATTCCCATATGGCCAGTAAGAAAATTCAGAACGATAATGTTATCACATCTATGCTGTACAATGTCTCCTTATCTAACCCAGTTTCACCATCACGTAGTGATTTGATTCAGGTGTCTAAAGTGACCAGTGAAACTCGCTTAGAAAATCCCAGTCTTGGTTTTAATGGGCAGTCTACAAAGTTGTAGCAGGGAACAGATGATTTTTGGAAGTCACAATTCAGGTTTCCTTGTGAAGCAGATACACAGGTACAATTCAGAAACTGGTGTCTATAAACATATACCTATACCTATCCCAGAAAATTACCTTAGTTGGATTTGACTTATTTAGTTGTAACAACAGAAGTTCTTCATTTTTACAGCAGAGTAAAAGTCTTGAAGAGCCTGGGACAATGATGAGACCAAAGGGAGAAGCCCACAAGAGGCCCAAGAGACACAAACATGGCTCAATTTACTGTTTCAAAATGAAGTTGGAGGGACCCTAATGGTGAGTGAAGGGCAGAGAAGGGAAGTTCACTGAGCAAGGCAGATCTTTTGATTGGCTGATACTTCACACAACTGAATGTAATCTTTATGCTGAATGTAGTCTTTAATAAAACAGTTGTTTCTGATAACACCACTCTCTGGTAATTCAGTTAAACTGTGTTATTTAGAAGTTAATCCACTTGATTCCACTGTTTGCAGCAGGGATGTGGCTCAGCTCTGGTCAGGTGCTGATGGAGTGATATGGGCAGCAAAAGGGGCTGGTGGGGGCACAGCAAACACTGTGGGGTTTGTACTTGCTGTCCTAACACACTTTCTGCTCCTTGCAGCCTTTGGCAGCCAAGGCTGTTAGACGATATTTGTAATGCACGCTAAACTTTATTTGTCTGTCTAGGTAGCTTTGGATTTTCTGCTGCTAAAAACAAAGAGGGACCATAGATGCAGGGCTAAGTTACTAACAGGATGTTTATTCTCCCTCCATCTTGTTTTACTTTGCTATCAAAACATATTTTGTTTCTGCTAATGTAGAAAATTAAGGTGTAGTAATCTAAAGCCATTTACCCTGAATGAAGCCATTCACATCCAGCTTGAATATGCTATAACTTACATAAATTGACTTCACACCTTTAGCTGATTGATTTATTTAACTTTCCCAAGTGACCCTGTGTAGGCAATCCAAAATGTTTAATTAGTAAAATGAGGGCTGCCCTATAAGCTGCATCTCTCACAGCTTCTCTCAGCCCCATCCTGCACTTTTTCTTTACTGTGCAAGTGTAAATTCTTGCAAGGGGCCTGAGGCCAGTTTTAGCTCACTGCTTGGACAACACTTTGGACCCGGCCTTTTTCTCACTGCCATAGGATCTTGCTTCCAGCCCCGTTCCTGCAGCACTCCATCCTCCCACCCAGGCAGATTTATGGGGTCAGGGCTCCCGGTGTGGTGCACCAGGGTATCCTCCTACATTACCCACCCACCCCCATTTCTCTTCTTTCCCTTTCTGACAAATTTTTCTGATTCTTTATGGTGTTGTGTTAATTTGGAATTTTTCCTGGAGCCTTTTCCAACAAGGGCTCTCTCAGATAAATTTCCTACCTACACAGCATGAAGCAAAGCCCCGATGTAGGAAATCCATGAGTGCCCCCTCTCGTCTGCCTTCCAGTAAAACAGCTCTGACGTGTTTTCCATGGAGGGAGAGGAGAACACAACAATTTGGCTTAATCAGTCCATTTGCATTTCTTTACAGACTGAAATGGAATAAAATAGAGAAGTTCACAGCATGATAAATGAGGATGCCTGCACATACTAGCAGACTGAAAGGTTGGGCTGCCCCTTTTCGGTGTGAAGGAGATTCAAAAGGCATGTGCACTATTAGTTTTTCTGCCTACTCCACATTCCTCAGCTTTTTCTCTGCAGACGGAGAAATGCTTTTGGTATTGCTTTGATCAGACAGATCACAGATGATAAAATATTCCCTTTTTTCTCAGCCCTGCTTGAACCTTGGGATTCACTTTTCCTTGAAACAGGATCTTCAAAATGGATACACCACGATATGAAGAGGTCTGATTTCCCAGCTAGTCAGACCCATAAATATTAACATTCTTACAGCCCCTCTAGAATAATACAGGGGGAAAAAAAATCTGTCCTTTTGAAATGTCCTAGGTGATGAGAACAGAAGTGGCAAATGGAGGCCACACCAAGAACTAGCAGGAGCAGGGATGCCCTGTGGTTACTACAGCTGGGCTGTCAGCTTCAGAGCCAAGTCTGGAGCAGGGCTCTGTCAGGGCACTGTGCTGTGGATGCCTCTGGACAGGGAAGGCTCTGGGGTAGGACCCACTGGGAGGGGGATTCATGCAATCTGCATGCTTGAGAGCGGCCTCTGGCTGGGAAATCATCAGCTCCTTGCAGTTAGATGAATATGGAGAATATGCAGGGCTTGAATACAAAAATCCTAATCTGTGAGTTAAAATATTTCCCCTCAAAACCCCTGAAATGTTTTTGTGTCATTAATTGAAAGTCTGCAACACAGCCTGATTTTTGTTCTCTCTTCGCCTTGTTTTCATTGTTCTGCACAGCTTTTTGGCTGGAAAGTGACTCCTGGAGACAAAGTTAATCTTATTTCAGGAACTGTGCCCACAAAACTGGGAGATGGTTGTTGAGTTCTGGTTAATATTACATTTTTAAAAAACTGCAATGCAGCACTGAGGTCTGTGTGAAGGCAGCACTCGGGAGCAGGTCCACACTGACAGTGACAGGGAATAGAGGCTCTGATTTACCCAGGTAACATGCAATTCCAATGCTCTGTTTTTCCACTAGCACATCTGGATGTCAGGACTTTGTCTTTACCATCCAATCAATATGGTGCTGTTAATTACCCAATTACCTCCAGTTCTTTAATTAGGCCAGCCAGGATGCTATGCTGTTGTGGCCAGGCTGCACTGGGACTTCACCAAGTGTCTCTGCTCATCTTTGCACCACACAGACCTGTCAGCTTGATGGGATCACAGAGGCCACCCTGTGCTGTGAGGGATGTGGGCAGTGCACTCGTGGTGTTTGTTTGGTGCTCAGCCCTCGCTGAGCCCCCAGACTTGGTCGAACTGAGCAGCCTGAGTGCTTTGTTCATGCTGGAGTTCTCTCCTGGGGAAGTGAATGATCCCGTAGCAATTGGCAGGACCAAAACATATTTCAGGGCTTTGCTTTAGTAATCTCCAAATAATTGACTCCTCATTCACAGTTTCTGTCTCCTGGGTGGATTCCAGTGAGGAGAGAGTTCACGTCTCGCTCTTATTACAATGGAGTTAAAAATCAGTCATCTATGGAAGGCGAGTCCCTGAGAAATGGGGTTTGATGAGTTCCAGAGGCTTGAGAGAGGACACCTCTCCTGGGCCCACAGGATGGGCTCACACCAGCCTCCTCCTCCTCCACCTTGCCCAAGGCACCCATTGAGGTGGTTTCACTCTGATCTAGTCCAGTTTTTTTTCAAGCCCTTCAATGCGAACATATTATTTTTATTTTCTTTACGGCTTTGTGATATTTACACTTTCCTAGGATACTCTTCCCAAATGAGACTGCACTGTATTGCCTCAGACCTCTGCCAAAAAGGATTACAGATGTTTCAAAGGAAATGTGCAGAAACCATGTGGCTGAAACAGAATAAATTATGCTTGAAATGAAGGAAATGTCCTAATAAGTGAGAAATGCACCAATTTCTCAGAGAGCTTTTTTCCCTGCCTCTACCACCTGTGTTTATTTTTGGGTTTTTACTTTACTGTGTGGTACAGCAGATAGTTCTTTCACATGAAAAAGTCTGCAGTAAGGCCAAGGTTGGAGAGGATTTTTAGAATTTCTGAAATTTTCTAACTTTAAAGTACTTCACTAAAATTTGCAGATGTGTTTCTTTGTCTGTACAACCAGAAAACACAGTTCTGGAGCAGCTCTTAGAATTGCAAGCCTTCCCTTGCAAAGTGCAGACAGAACACTTGACCCAGTCATCAAGCTGAGCCCCAGGTATTGGCAGAAGGGTCTCCACCTTGAATCAGCGGAGTGAAATGAGTTCCTGAACTCACCTGAATGACACATCTCATTCTCTGCCTGCAACAGGCTGTGAGAGACTGGAATATTAAGGCTTATAATGACTCAAATGATCCCTGCAGAGGCAGGGGGGTGTGAGGTAACAGCCCAAGTGCAGAGGATGGGAGCACCCACCACCAGAGGCTGCACACTGGACTCTGAGCCAGGTAAGGAAAGAAGCAGATCCTGCCTGGTGGGATGGTGTTTTTACCATGCCAATGTCCTCCCTTGCACAACTGGCTCAGATGTGAAAAGTCCCCTCTGGGGAAGTATCAGGACATTCCCACATAGGCCTAGTCCCCTCTGATGGGTCATAACTGGCTTAACAGGCAGCTGTCATATTATGTCTCAAAGACCCCCAAAGTGTCCCCAGACTCATTTCTGAGGCCTTCTACCAGAGGACTGCACGTGATATGTAGTATTGCATCAGTTGACATAAAACTCTTTACCCTGCCCAGGGGGGTACCTGGACATTCCATAAACATAAACTCATATAAACCCACTGAACTCCTGTGTTTCATGGGCTTTCCCCGCTCCTGATGGATGAAGACTGAGACCATCACTTCTACCAACAGAATTTGAAATCACAGCAATCTCATTGCTGGGTCCATGAGTGGTGATATCTTTGTATTCTTATCTTCTTTTTCTCTTCCTTTCTTTTCCCTATACATTTTCTTAAGTGTTTTTTTTAATGCTTTTACATCGCTGTATTTCTACAGATAACAAGCAAACTGGCTAAACACCTCCTTTCCATTTCAACCAAATCATTCTGAAATAAACCTGCTGATCAATTAGTGTAATTTCTCTCTAATCCACCCCAAAGGATCTATTATTAACAAGGACCTCAGTTACCCCTGCTTCAGGGAGGGTTGTAGTACACGCTGTGTTCAGAGAGGAATATTACTCATTTTTGGTCTTCCTGTAGCTGTAGCCCAAGAGAAAATGCAAACTTGAGTGATGTCTCATCCCCATGCTTTCCAATGAGCTTTTCCCTTACTTAGCAATGCCCATTGCCTGCACATATATCTACTGCAAGGATGTAAAATACTTCTGGTCAGCTAATTTTAGATTTTTCCTTTCTTAGCTCTACTGGAAGAGCTTGGCCCAAAGTCTCAGAAAATCTGGTTCAACAGAAGATGCCAGATTTTTACACCTCCCTTGTTGAACCACAGCTACTAATCAAATCTGATGGGATCACCAAGTCATTCTAGAAAAAAGGCATTTCCACCTATTTCTGTCAGGAAAATACTTCTTGGATTAAAGTTTATCTGAAGAGGAGGAAGGGATTTTTCTACACATTTCTACTCTCTGCTGGGTTTTCTTCTGTGTTTGACTTCTTTAATTTATCATATCCTCATACTATCAAAGCTCAGGTTCCCTGAAGAACCACAAGAGTCACAGTAACAACATTTATGAGATGAGGTCATCTGTCCTGCTAAGGAAGAAAGCTGTAATTCCACTGGAATTTCATTGTAATTTAGCATGCATTTGTGTCTGCTTATTTGAAAGTTTTTCTGGATAATGAGTTGCATCCCTTAGGCATTCCATAATAGTTCTTATTTTTGTAATACTGTGTCTTTTGTGCATTTCTAATACCAAAAAAAGTCCATGTCAAGCAAAATGATCAAAACTGAATGTAGTTTCCTCAGTGTAATTTAGCCCAAATTTGAATTCCTTTCTAGCTATGTATTTTAATTATGCAAACTAGGCATTCAAAGTAATTTTGCCATGTTAACAAAAAGGGACAACCAATTTTCCCAATATGAAAAAATGCAAATCTCCTCAGCCTTTGCTTGGTTCCCAGACTTACTATGTTTTGATGGATCTTAGAACCCTGTTGTGCATGAAGTCATCTCTCAGGATCTCACTGTCCTGAGTGTGGGTTGTATATGTGTCATTTGTTTTTTGTAGTTCATGAGTAAGCTGTAGGTTGCACATTGGGGTTTTTTTGTAACATGTGATCCTTGATTGTCTGGCCTGCGTTTGTTTTTCTCACAGAAGCATTTGAAATCACAGAGTGGCAATGAATGCTGAGCCTGTTCTCAATGCTCCCCATCCACCCTGTAGCACTGATCAGTGTGCCCAGTTAGGGCTCTAACGCTGCTGGGATCTGCACATGCTATCCTGTGTCACTTCACACACTGCAGCTATTGTCTCCCCATGTTCCACTCAGCAGTCACAGTCATGCCTTCCCTGGCCCTGCTATCACAGCCACAAGGATTGTTTTCCTTCAGACTCCAATAATAAGTCAATTAGAGCAGGATTAGCCTCTGGGAGGTGAAACCAGTTACTCTCTCTCTCCCAGAGCAAGGACCTTAAATGATCTTCTTGAGCATTTTGATTTCCTTCCTTTTGCTTTTTTTTTCTGCAATCCACCGAAACTCTTCTCTTCTAGTCAGCTTGCCAGTAGCCATCTATCAAGGGTTTCTCTCATTAACTTACAGACAAAAGAGTCCTCTGTAGCATGTTGTCAGGCTACAGCCAAGTTTGGTGTCTGGTAGAGCTGGAAAACAAACAAACAACCCATCCCACCACCAAAAATACTCTGCCTGACTCTGTGTTACATTTTCACACAGGATTTTCCTCCCCGGCTGACACTCTCAATTCACTCCTCTAGCAGTTGAGAAAAATCATGGTGGAGATCTTTTTTATAAACACCAGCATGCCAGTATTTAGAGAAGGGGACAAATTTCTGGTCATGATTTTAATTTCCTGGATTAAGACAGACAGAAAAAATGTGGTTAGCTAATATAAATGAATTTTGTCCTTTTTCTAGGTTAAAAGGTAAGCAAATTCAAAATATCAGCCAGTTTGCTGTGGCTAGAATTTAAAGGATCAGCATTGACTCCCCGACATCACACCCAAACCTTGCTGCAAAGTCAGGAAAATCCAATCCTCCTCCTGTTTGCCAGGCTGATTTATGGGGGCAGTTGTTCCAACGGATTGTCATTTGCTCTGGAAGGCCCTAAGGGTTATGAATTTGCCCACTGCAGTTTCCCACAGCCTCTGCTCCCCCAGGAGCAACAGCTGAGATGGGGAGTGGCAACTACAGGAAAGGCATGGAAAGAGCCAGGGAAGCACTCCAGCTGTGAACACAGCTGTGTGACATAACCCTGCATCCCCTGCTACTGCCCCAAGCCATGCAGGGGCTTCTCCATGGTCTTTGGAATTTTTGCACTGAGTTTCATATGATATGCATGATACAGGTTTTGCTGCAGGGCCTCAGCCATTAGTAAGGAAGAAGAGGAGGCAGAGCATGACAACAAAATCTGCTGGCAAATGAATCTATGAGGAGCTACTAAGAAAAGAAGTGCAAAGACTCTGGAGCCTGGCTGTGGACCTTTTTTAGATGTTTCCTCAGAGCCATAGAAAATATGCCTCTTGTTTCCAAACAAATCACTGTAACTGTGATCTGGCTATAGCATGGGTCTTGATTTACCAAAGAGCATATCAGAAAAATTTAAGTGAACGATGGCATGGATTTTTTTCAAGCAAATCTTTTGAGGAAAGCCAGTTGTTCTCAACTGTAAATGCAGCTTCTTCTTTCAGCTTTTCTACCTGCTGGGTGCAAGGAGCTTCCAGATATAGCTGGATGCTCTGGGTGCTTTTCTTGGGACTGCGTTCTGAATTGCACACTTATGAATCTTCATCTTCCTAGCAGCAAAATGCATCCTATATTTTCAAGTTAATAGAGCAAATATCTGTTGACAGGGAATGAGATGCTAATGCCAGGTGGAGCCAGTAAGAGAGACAAATGTAGAGATGTGCAGGCAGAAAACATCCAGGCAGTTGCCAAGCACCACTTAGTCCATTCTGCTGGCAGCTTTGCACAGAGCGTTCAGCAGCACCAGTGCCTGCCACGGCTCTCCCTGCCAAAGCACTCCCAACCATCCAGGCTGGACTGCCCGTGCAACAGGCTCTTCTCAGCATCCTCCTCCTGGGCCTGGAGCTGTGATTAACAGCCCAGCCTAGCCAGGGGCCTCTTGATATATTTGGTATTTTAGAACAAAGCCATCATTCTCCAGGGCAGTTGAATGTGCCATAATGAACTGAAATAAGGCAGAATGTAAAGGCTGGGAGATACAGGCACTCTGCTGGAAAGCAAAGTCATTAAAAATAATGAGCAGCCTTTCACTTCCTTCTTTTTATTAACTTTCTGCAGAGGACAACCTGGCACTTTATTTTTAACACAGCCTCCACTTTACTAATATCTGTCAGACAGATGGCTAATTTTTTTTTTCTACAACATGCTCCACAATATTTAGAAAAACCTAAAAAAAAAAAAAGAAAAAGAAAAAGAAAGAAAACCTGAGCTCCCACGTCCCAGTTTCTTCTTCTCCAAATACCTCAGATGGCTTCTTTTTCGATAGCCTCTCTGAATTCAGCAACTCCTGTTTCACTTTGTGGTGATCACATGAAAAGCAACACAAGAAGATGCCATACCCAGCAGCACTTGAAGCATGTGTATATTAATCATTAGTAACAACTGGTGAAAATTTGAATGGATAAAGTTTTGCAGTCTCTTCCTTGGGACAAAAGCCTGTCTGTAGCCACAGACAGAGCCTTGGCTTCCTGACTGGGTCTTGGTAAATCAGTCCTGCTCTGCACAACAGAACTGAAACAGGTGACAGGATCCACCAAGCATTGCATGTCTTGGGTTACTTTTGAAGTTGCTGCTCAGACACAGCTCCACAGCCCTGAGAAAGATCTGATCATGAGAAACCAGGCTGTTAATCCCTCCAGCAGCTCTCTCTTCTCCTATAATCACAGAAACCTTCAGCCTTAGCTTGGAGCCATAAGGTCAGATCCGGATCCCATTCCCTGGACCAACATCCTTGGACTCCTCTGCTCGTGCAGGCTGCCCAGGCTTGTAGCCCTTTGTAGACACTGAGGCACCAAGTAAGGGTAAGCTTAGCAACAAGCAATGCTAGAACATTCCATTGCTGTAATCAGACATGTGGGTCAACTCATTGCTCCAGATCTAAAGGACTGTCCCGTAGGATTTAGGCTTCTAATTTACACTTGCAATTTTCCTTTGTTGCAGCTTTAAACTGGGGTGGTTTTTAAAATTTATTACTGCAGTTCTACCATCCTGGCCAAGGCCTCCTGGAATCCTAAAAACCGAAGCCTCTCCCCAGACCCCCTGGGTAAGATTTGTCCCTTTGTCCCCTTAGATGGGTTCTTAATTTCTGCACTCACACACAGCACTCCTGTGCTTGGATCACAAAAATCTGCTGTGAGGCCAGAAATGAATATTTCAAAAGGGTGCAAGACAAACTGAATGAAACATCAAAATGAATAAGCAACATATTTGCATCAGGCTTGAGAAGTGGGTGGGTGGGAATGGAGAGGAAGCTTGCTGAATATCACACAGCAATATCACACAGCCCTGAACTACCTGCTGGCCACAGCCTGAAGTGTTGGGAAAGCCTCAGAGGTAGAGCCAAAGGAGCTCTGAGCAGCATTTTAGTGCTCTCCTGGTCTGCTCAAGCACATACAACCCCTTGCAGAGCCTCCAACTGAATTTGGCTTCAGATGATGACACCCTGCAACCACAGGGGCCCAAACCATTCTTTACAGACACCTTCACAAGCTGCTGCATGGTGATTTGGGGTCTATGGTATAAAGGTCTAACAAATTTCTATAGGCATTTTCCTACATGACTGTAGCAAAACTCCTACAGTTCATGTCAGCCACGTTAGTCAGGATTTACAGCGCTGTCATGATAACCTAGTGCTGATCCCCTGATAAGAGAACAAATATTTAAGTCTGGGTTGGTTGCAAATATTTGCACTGGAGTTGTGCTTCCCAGCTGTAAGCAATAAAATGAGAGCTGCCGTTTCTGTCCAGGAAGGTCTGGTGACATTTTCACAACACCTTCCAGAGGGATATCTCTCTGAATTTGCAATCCATACTCTGGCCAGTTTTACAGCCACTTCCAGCAGCAGCAGAATGGACAAGGCCGTACACTGGCAGCAGGTCTGCATTTCATATTGGATGCTGAATTTTCCAAGCTAAATACTTTTAGAATTTCCTATTTGTGTCTGCGCTTATACATCAAACTATGTGTAAAACTATGCCTGTCTTGGTTGGGACTGAGTCAAATTTTTAAAAATCTTAAACTTTTCATGGGCAGCATGAAACAGCAAAGCCTTTGTTTCAGTCAGTTCAGTACAGAAGACCAGAGGAAATTCGGTTAAGAGAAAAATATTCCTTGTGCTTATGTATCATCATGCATTAATCGTCTTCCTCCTGTTCCACAAATTGCTTTGGGCTGTACTGGTATACAAGGTATACACCAGCTGAGGATTTGTTTTTGAAATCCCTTTTGGGCTTGCACTCCAGCAGGGCCTGTGCCAGAGCCTATCTCTGACAGCTCAGAAGAGATATGAACTGTAATTGATTGTGCCCCTGAGAGCTTTTCTTCCTGTTTGTCTGTGTGTGTGCATGAGAGAGAGAGGGAGAGGGAGAGAGAGACTGTCTTTTATCTTTTGCCAAAAGTGGCTTTAATCCAGCACTGAGCTTTTCTTCTTCACTCATGTTCTGAAATGCTCAACATTATGTGTTTCCAGGGTGGGATCAGAAAAAGGCAGCTTTCAGGGAACATCTTGCTCCAGAGATTTCAGAAATAAGCTCTTTGTCTTTAGTTGTGAGGGAAGGGAGGCAGCAGCAGTGATGACAGAGCTCGGTTTTGAAGATGTGGAGGGAATGGTACTGCCGCACCATGCCAGCCCTCTGTCACGCTGAAGGGCTCTGTCAGCAGAGCACTGCCAGATCCTGCCAGGGCAGTTAGAGAGGTCACAGCTTGTCCCTCCTCTGCCCCCTTACATCCCCTTCACCTGCCCAAGTCCCTGTCCTGGTGCATGGGATGCTGTGGCATGGAGGGCTGCATGGGAATTTGCCATGGAGCAAGGATGGGATGGAGATTATGTGACATTTGAAGAAAGAGATACAGACGTGCAGGAGAGGGAGGGAGGGAGGTTTCACATCCAGCCTGCAGCCAGTGAGGAGAAGGCTGGACTTCTCACCAGGCTCTGACAGAAAGTGGAAGGACATGAACCACTTACCCTGCTCCTGCATCTGGCCATCTTAATGCCTGTGAATCAGAATCATAGATCCATGGGACATCCCAGGTTGGAAGGAACCTCAAATGATCATTTGGTTCAACATTTTGTGGGAAAGGAAGATTAAAAGTAGCACCCTGACCAATCACATATCGGAATTCTCCAATGACAGGGGATTCCACCACATCCTGGAGAGGTTATTCCAGTAAATTATTGCTTTCGCTGGAATAATTTCTTCTGTATGCCAAGATGAAACATCTCTTAGGGCAACATGTACCTGGTGTCCCTTGTCTCTCCTATGCGGCTCCTTGTGATGAGAGAGACTCCATCCTCTTTGTAGCTGCCTTTTAAATACTGGAAGGTTATGGAGCTGTTCCTTCTGGAAGACATTCCAAAGAACAAAAATAACGGGAAATGTTTGGGAACAGCCAGAGTGGAGTGAGTGATGAACAGCCTGGTAGTCCTCTGTACTGAAGTGACTGGGAATCAGACAGGGGCACAGCAGGATATACTGTATTCTTTGACTATAGCAAGGCTTTCTATGGTATCCTTGGAGGGAGACATGGATATACTGGTGAGACATGGGCAAGGCCCTTCAATTACAGGATATGTGGAAATTGATTCATTGGATGGTGACCAGCAGGGATTGTTTGCTCCAGAGATTTGGAGGGACCTTATTTTTGTCTGCAAAAATTTAATGGGGTCATAGAGAAGAAGAAGAAGCCATATTTTATTTGGAAGTGTATAAGGCAGGAGACATAAATTGTAACATAGCAAATTCCAATTAGATAGCAAGATAGAATTTTTTTTTCTCAGTATGAATGTGGTCAGACACTGGAAGAGGGTTCCCAGAGACTGAAATCTCCATTGTTGACTATCTTCAAAACTCAAATATCCAGTGGGATCCTGAGCAACCTGATCTGCTTGGCCTTCTAGTTGGAAACCAACTAGGAGTGAAGGGGTGGGGCTCTGCATTTTGTGTGGTGATTTTCATTCATATCTTAACTATTTTCCCCCCTCATTCTTGTATAGGGCCAAGAACTAGTCCCTGTGGAGTCTGATTAAGAAAAAAGAGTAATCTGTGGATGTTCTCTCTTCTACAGTTACATTTTCCTTGCTTCTGCTAAAGAAAAATCCCCTGATGATTGTGCTAAATGCCCTACAGAAGCCTAAATAACTTTATAATCTTAAAACCTCTATCAACCAATCTTATTTTTCTAAATTAAAATAACTTGAAATATATTCTATGTGAGCCTGATGTTTTTCATAAAGCCAGACCAAGTGGCATGGCTGATAGCATTGAGTTGCAAAGAGTACTTTTCATCAGTAGCTCTGATGTTTTGCCCAGGACTGATGGCAAGCCCAGAAGCCTGCTTTCAGATCATTGTATTTATACCTTTAAAATAGTGGCACACATTAAGGTCTTTCTTACAGGCCTCTGGAAACATAAGCCAAAACTTTCCCAGCTGGATGCCAAAGACTGCACATTTAAATGATGTTTGCTAAGGCCATGAGAATGGCAGATGCTTAAAAGTAGGGCATGTTTATTTATGTGTTGAACATGGGTTTAGGCATCTAGCTTCTTATATGAAAATTATACAAGTGTGAATA
Organism: Brachypodius melanocephalos; assembly: GCA_013398615.1. Taxonomy (NCBI): domain Eukaryota; kingdom Metazoa; phylum Chordata; class Aves; order Passeriformes; family Pycnonotidae; genus Brachypodius; species Brachypodius melanocephalos. Next base: position 148,895 of record VZSR01000262.1, on the reverse strand, counting down.
GCCCACTTCCAGACAAACGTGGTTGTGCTTGTGATCATCCTCTTTGCTCATATGCAAAAACATGCTAAAAGTGGGTGTAGACAGCAGGAACTCATACAGCATGGTTGTGCCAGCTGGGGAGGAGGGCAGGATTTCCTCCACCATCAGGTTTCAAATTGCAGCATCAAACAACAGCAGAGGTGTGGAACATACAACAAGAGGATGCACCTGCGTGGGAATTTGCCATGGAGCAGGTATGGGATGCAGATTACGTGGCATTTGAAGAAAAAGATACAGAGATGCAAGGAGGGAGGGAGAGGGAGAGGGAGAGAATAACCCTTAAAATTAGATTTAAAGTGAGAAAATGATAAGTCCTGCCAAGTCCTACTAAGCTACTGCTGCTGAGGACAGGGCTGTCCCCAAGTTCAAAGCATTGCAATCGCTGCCACTTACACTGCCATCAAAGTGTGCTTTTCCAACTGGCTGGATTCCATCTTCCAGACTAGGAGATACATATTGCTACAAAAAAAATCTGACTGAAACTCATATGTAGTGTTAAAAATCATGAGCATATCACAATCAGCCTGCATTGGTTGTGGCCAAAATCCACAGGGAAGAAATTCACAGTGAATGCCTTTGCAGTGCAGAGGGTGGGAGGTGAGATTTTGGAGGCGATCTAAGTGCACGCCTCAGCAGAGATGATTTTCCTGCACGGGCTCACGTGGGTGCATCGTGTCTGATAGTCAAACAAGCTTGTTTGGAACAAGCTGAGTGTCTCTGCACACCCCTGTCTTATCACAAAAGCTCTGGCTCCTGAATGCATAAATAATTTTTAAGTGGTATTTCTGGCCAGAAATGGAATATATTAGAGACCAAGTTCATACTTAAATCACTGAGAATTAGATGAGTGAACACCTTTGAAAATCTGGTCATGTGTCTTTCAAGTCACTAAAATGCCTCTGTAAGTCTGAGCCCAAGGATTGATCTGATCTTGTCACCTATTGATAGAAACTCACAGGTACAGCTGGGAATGTATTTTCTTCACAATCTTTTTCAGGCACCTGAAAGGCTGGAGCCATTCTGTGTGTTAAACTCAGCTCCAGCCTTGACCAAAATAAAGAGCTCATATTTACATTGTCCCTTGAGAATATAATTTTTATTGTTTCTAAAACAATAGGGCCCTGGGAAACAATTGTTTCTAATACTGGACAATACTTCAAAGACAATACTTCTTCAAAGACAGGCAGTTTATAATGTGGAATACTTTCTCCATCTCCAGCACCCAGTTTGAGGGCACAACATCCAAGAGGCAAATTCTGCAGTTCAGGCCCCATTCAGGTTTCCTCTGCTCGGTTGCCCAAAGAAGCAACTATCCCAAACTGACCACAGTTAAATATAAAAGAAAGTCTAATAATATATTTTGGGACTAAGTGTAAGGGAGAATGTTTCCAGCCCTCCCTAGCATCTCGCTTCTAGAACCTCATTTCTTCCCCACCATATTTTCTCCTGGTCTTGCCTCTGGAGAGCAGTGCTACCTTTCTTATGCCTAATGCCCCAAACCATGCCACTTTTTCATGCTTAATTCAGAAAGGAAGGAATTTATGGACCAAAAGACCTCACACAAAAAGAAAAAAAATTACAGAAAAAGGGAGGGAGGGAGGGAGGGAGGGAGGGGACGCAGTCTGGCAAAGTGATGGATCAGAAGCCATAAAAGTACTTTTCCTTCTCCAGCATCTAGCAAACTTGTAATTCCTATTGTGGAAGGACTGAAACTTGCTATGTAGTCCTGAAGTTAATTTAAACTACAATCAACAAAGCACTTAAAAAGAATGAACATCTGCCAAATGAATAAGCCATTAAAATGTGCCCAAAGTATATTATATGAGCAGACTTTAATGCAACTGCATGATAAGAAAATATTTGGAGTTACTAAGCCTGTGCATAGCACAAATCACAATGTTGTGCTATTAGAACTGTTTTGTCACCATCCTGTGTGACATTAGGGTAACATCTGGCTTGCTCCTGATTTCAGTTTGTGTGTTCAATGTGTGCTGAAGAAAACGGTAAGAAAGTGACCGCTCTAATATTACGTGGTGTAATATATGCAAACCATACTGCAAAATTTCAGATCACTCCAAGTGAGCTTTAGGGCTCCTGCAGCTTTATTGTGCTGTTGAGCAAACTTTCCAATTTGCAGGACAAATACTTCTCTCAAAGGGTGTATGCAGATTCTTATAAAAGTTGACACAATAAAGAGGGAATAGAAATCAGATTGCTAACATAAACAGCTATGTCTTCTCAAAGAATGTCTCTGTTTCAGCCATCTGATTTCAGATGGTTTCCTTAAGCCCTAATTTATTACTTCAAATTCAGAAACTGTGCCTAGTCTGAAGATGCTTAAGAAATCTGCTCCCTCTCTCCACTGGTCCAAGCACTTGGTGTCTGATGCAAACTTTTCTGGGTAAATGTGAACCAGATGTTTCCCAATCCTAATTTGTGAACTTCTGTCCCAGGTTTCTACACCGAGGCAGTGCAAGAGAGCTGCTCAGCATTAAAGGGCTCTCTGGGTAAGTGCACCGCTCCAGACACTCTTCAGCGTTGCAGCACTTTTCTTCTTGTGCTTGGCCACCAAAACACAAATCTCTCTCTTTCTAGGGCCAGTGAACAGCACCCAGTATAGCCAAATATATTTGTAGTGAACAAACACACCATACTGTGTGTTTCTAGGAGAGGTGCCAAGCCTGTGTGGGCTCATTAAGGCGATCCCTCTGTGCCAGCTCTGCCCATGGAAACCACCTCACAGCCAGCCTCCTGCTGCTGCTGATAGCCAAGGACATTATATCGGAGAGGTCTGGGATTGTATTTCACCATTATTAATAAAGCTTCCCTTGAAATGAAAGTAGAGGATCTGGCGCCGCTTTGTGTTATTCAAAACCAAATTCCCCCTCTCCCACAATCTCCCAGAATTACAGACTCTTCTGCAACTTCTTAAGAGTTTGAGATGTTTTTGTCCAGTGAGAATCCTCCCCCTTCAAAATGCACCCAGGGAAGCGTTTCAATTTAGCATTGCTCTTTATGAGAGAGGGAAGGCTGATATTGACCCAGCACAACATCATACATTGGAAAAAAATTAGCAAGAGCTTCATCACTGCATTTACCCCACCTTTTGCAGCAAATGTCTCTAGGAATGATGCTCTTTGGCCAAGGTGAGGAGTGTAAGCTGTTTGTGAGAGGAGCAAGGAGAAACTCTTTTCTGTCAGCCTCAGGGCTGCTCCTGGACCAGTGAATGAAACAGAGCTGGTGACCTCTATCTTGGCTCTGGCACTGAATTACTGACACATTTCTTGGTGCTATTTTGGCCTCTACTGTTCTCCAGACAGTGTGTGGACACATTTTTGAGAAGCATGTGCCAGAGGTTCCCTGCAGCAAGCAGGGACCCTGCCTTGGAGTGGGAAATTATACCTACAGACATAAGGAGATTAACTGTGTTCTGCTATGTTGCGCTACTACTTAGTAAGGCAGATGTGGCCATCCACAAAGGCAAGAGTGGAATTGATGTCTGGAAAGACCTCTTCAATATTTCTTGTCTGTATTGAGTCACATTTTCTTGTTAAGAAGTACTTTTGACTCTAATGCAGGTATGCAGAGAGCTGGATGGGAAATCATCAGATCATTTCCCAGATTTTAACAGCATGTTACTTTATATCTCTCATTGCTCAGTGTTTTACAGTCCCCCTGTCCAAAAGCCTCTGGCTGTGTAAAACAGACTCCTGATGTCAGATGGAGCATCTTGTTATTACAGTAATGGACTTGTAAAATTTGTTACATGTAATAAGCATTCTGATATCTTTAGCACATCCTTGGCATTGCATGATTCAGCTTTGGCTCGCATGGTAAAAGCAGTGTGAAGTAGCAGCACAGTATACAGTTAGATCTTTAAAGCAAAATATGCCCTCAGATTTGCATGAAATTTCTGCTTTCAAAGCAAGTGATTCTTGAATAGCTATGGGGAATTTAACTGGCAACCTTTCAAATAAGACAGAAGTTTCAAATAGCAACTCCTGATGAAAAAAAAGAGTTAACTGAGTTACACCATTCATCCTGTATTTCTATCAGCAATAGCACATTTTGAAAAATAACAATTTTGAAAAATAACCACATGCTTTGCCCTGAACAAAATGCTAGAGGAAGGCATATGACCAGGAACAAACATCCAAAAAACCCCAAAGCCTGGGGGAATTGGATCCTCATACAAGATCTGTGCACCAGTGCAGAATTACATAGGATTCCGTGAATTGTTGGGATTCGGTGAAGGGCTACAAGTATGTCCTGCTATGCTGACTTGTGGAATCAGATCCAGAAATTTTTCTTATACTTAAGACTGGTCATGCCAATTCACATGCATTTTTTGTAACGCACCATGTTACAAAGAAACCCAAACAACTTTGCCAGATTGGTTCTCATGCTTGTGCTGGCTTATGCCTTTTGATATGGAAAATGCCACTGGTTTGATCAAGAATGTAAATGTGGGGGTGGGTAAAAATATTTAAATACTACAATATCTGGTTGGTTGAATGTGTGCTTCTAGGGCAATATCGTTAAAATAAGAGACCCTGCTTTTTAGTGTGAGTAAAGAAGAAAGAAAAAAATTTTAACAACTATACTCTCCAGAAGAACTATTTTTTGGTTAGAAAAGTCAAATACACTCAAGAGGTATGGAATAATATTTGCAGTGTACAGAACAAAACAGAGAGAAAAAGTCGCTGAGCAGTGCAAAATTGCCTGTAGATACATTTTTAAAATTAAAATTTTATAGTTCTTATAGCTTATATATAATTTAATATGGCAGTAAAAACATAACACTGGTAACAGTGGTGAGGATGTTGGTTGCATATGAGCTAGGTAAGATCTTCAGGTAGCCAGAAGCACATTTCCTTATTAAAGTTCTCTCTCCCTGTGCTCAGGCAGGGTGCAAGATAATGCTGGAAACTGTGCTCCACACTTCACTACCTTTGCTGCTTGGGAAATACTCTGAACATTGAATTTCATATGAGGCAATGCTGTCGACAGCTGGTCAGACAAACACATTGCAGGAGGCTGAGCTTCCAGCCCAAAGACTATTTCCTTTTTTTACACCTACCTGCCTATCTGCATTCTCCAGAGACCCGTCTCAAAATAATCTCTCAGCAAATATTTGGCAGCATTGTACCAAAAATTCACTTGTCCACAAAAAGAAAAAGCAGCAATGGCTCTCTAATCCTGCTATGGAAAGGAGGCTTCTAGAAGCAAAATAATGTCATTCTTCGCTGTGCACTTTCTGGCCCTGCTTTTATGTCAAAACATAGCTTGTGTGGTTTCCCTTTGAGGTAGCAACTGTGAATTTACTTCTTTTCCCTTCTTTCTCAGAAGTTAGAAGTGGAAATTTAGTCAAGGAACTGGAGACATGTATCTTTCTGGCAAAGGTAGTATTAAATACAAGACAGAAAACAATAACTGAAGGGCAAAAGAATTTTTAGTTAAATACCTTGTAAACCCTGATGAAAGAGGCTACTGATGGCAGCCTTCTTAGCCCTGTCTGATTTGCACAGCTTCCAGGAATACAAATGCTAGCATGGCTACTGGATTCTTTACTGAGGTGTAAAAAAAAAGTTTTTACAACAAGCTTTTCTGCAAGATGTTTTAAATACAAAACACTAAAAAGAAACTTTAAAAAAAAAGTTTAAAACTGATTTTACAAGCACAAATTTCTATTGGTGTTCCGCACTAAAGATGCTCGGTAACACCGCACAACTGCATTTTTAATGATCTCATCTTCCAAAAGTAAATTAAAAAACCCATGGAGAATTATGAACTGACCATGAATGTCATTAACATGATCAATAAATGACTGCCAGAGACAGCTGAAGTGCAAAAAAGGATTTCATCCTGCAAGGGGTAGGATGAAATATATGCTGCTGCTATGAATCACTCCAGTCTTCTGCAAATAGAAAATTCATGAGCTCTCCTTGAATGTTTCTTGCTTCTGTAAACCAGACTGCAAAATAAGCCCATACAGTTACTTCAAAAAAAGCCTTTCAGTATTCATAAATGAAGGGTTTTGCTTTCCAAAACAAAATAGTAATGGTGAGCAAGACAGAAATAGCTTGTTTTATTTCAGCTCTTCAGAGAGACTCATTTGCTACCATTTACAGCTCAGATTCTCCATATTGCATGCTTTGTTTAATTATGCAAATAAGATTTGAAAAACATATGTGGACAAGAAAGTTTTGTTGCAGGAATAGAGATAAAACATACACACAGATTAAAGAGGGAAACATTTGTTTATTGAAAAGGAAAAGGTTCTGGATGGCAGCACAGAGTCAGACATGAGACAGATGAATGCATGCACAGCTGTTCATGTTTAAAGGCAGAATATAGACATAAATACAGTTAGATCTTTGCTCTGCTCTGCTGCTACAGTATTTTTATACAATCAACTCAAAGAAATATCTATCATAACTGAACACAAGGAGAAATTTATCAGAAACAGAGCACAGATTGCTTCTTTAAAGCCAGGATAAACAAAGCTCAGAAACAAAGTTAGCCTCTCTAGCTATTCTATTGCAAAATAAACTTAACTGTGCAAAATCAAACCACCTTCTGTGGATGGCAATATTAAATGTCAGGTCCAACTCCAAGTCAGATAGCTTGTACTTCTGTTTGAACAAATGCAGGTAGTTTACTCCTACTGTCACAGTTCTGCTGTGTCTGAAGGAAAGCCAGCACTGTGAAACAGGAATGCCCTTTAGAAGCAGTACTTTTTTTCCTGTGATCTATAAAGCTTACTTTCAAAGCACACCAAAAAGAGAGAGGGGGCCCCTCTTCATGTTTTAATGATTAGATAATAATTAATGAGACCATCCTAAAAAATCATAAATGCTCAGGAAATGATGGCCAAATACTATAGGAGAGCAAAATAGGCCATAAAAGAGAGACCATAAGCAGGTACATAGGATACAAATTCTTCCTTAGAGTTGCCACTTTCTAGCCTTTAGAGGACATGATTTCATATTGGTTCTGCCATGGTGACCTCCAGTCATGCTTTACCCCCATCAAGTAAGACACCATGTAACTGTCCAAGGCATTTCAGTGCAGCCTTTAGTATTAGATGGTTCAATTTCTACAAAAGTAGAAACATGAAAGTCTATCATATCATAAAAATTAATTCTTGAAAAATGTTTTGACAGGCTTCTTTGGTGTGCAGTAGGAAATTGTTTCAATTTATAAATAAGCCCAACATGGATTAACTGCCAACAAGGATTAACTGCCAACATGGATTACTCTGAAATCTCAGCTGTGATGTTTATATATGATGTTCATTTTAATGTTCCTTCTTTAGATATTCAGCTCTCTTCAATCAAAGATATTTTTGTAAATAGTTTTCCCTTACATTTTTTAAAGTTAAAATTAAAATGTTACAGCCTATTTCTGATCCACTCATAATTCAAGTTCAGTTTTGATAGCCAGAGAACATCAACTTTCACATACCTATTTGTTTCTTTATGGAAACTACAAAAACAACCCCACATACTCCTTCCTAATCTTATTTAAAGCTTTGTGAGATGTAGAAAACACTTGCAAGACAGTAGTATTTTATTCATACTCTGAATTTCCCAGGAATCTCACGTTTTACTGCAATAAAAATGTAAAGACACAAACCCCCTTCCTGCTACATGTAACTTTCATTTCAGATAGCCAAGAAAACACACAAGTTACGCTGAACATATTCCAGGTTACAGAAGTGGAAGAAAACCCCAAAACTTTCCTTCATCTTGTCAAGTATGTCTTGGATATTAGACCCTTTCAGTTAGATAAGGAAACACATGACTGTCCATCAGAAACCTGCACAGTCACAACTCTGCCCACGAATGAAGGATTGACTGATTGTACAACACACATGTTCCAGATCCAACACCTGTGTGCATCCTGCTTCTCTGCAGAGGGAGAGTGGCACAACAGACCAGGATGAATTCTGCTAGGACAGAGAGCTCTTAGTGTACCCAGAGACAAAGTTTCCATCTCCTCTGCTACCTCCCACGTATAACCTTTGGGGAAATGCAAGTAGAAAATGTCTAGAGGACGAATTCATCAAGAGAAGTCACAGGTTCTGTCACATGACATATCAAGTGACATTTTGCTAGAGAAATGTGAGAAACAAGGTTTTTCACATCTAGTTCTTTTTTGGCACTTAATATTCAGATAAGCATTAAATTTATGTGTGCTCTCACACAGGCAAGTTAAGTGCAATTCTGTCACCTAGTTTATAATGCTGCCATGGGATTGAAAAGATCCTAGAAACCATCTAACAAAGCATTGTTACAATCCTCTTTATCTGTCACCATTTATTATTATTTTTTCTCTCTTTGGCACAGTGATGGGGCAGAGCCCAAGCAGGGGAGCTGTGTCTGTGACTAGCCATGAGCTCAGCACACACAGACCCAGGAGGTGGAGCTCACAGCACTGCCAGGGAGCACCCTGCCACTCTGGCAAGCATCTCAGCTGCCCAGTGGGATGGAAGTTCAGGGCAATTTCAATCAAAGGATATGGAAACCTCTTACTGCAAGTACAACCCATGGTCCACATTTTTGTTTGCATGGCCCCCTAACATGTCAGCATCATCAACCCTCCAATTTCTTCAGAGCAGATCATCATGCCTAGGTTTTCCTAACTTGTCCTCAGGATAAAAAAGTTAGAAAGTAGAAAATGGGATGACTGATTAGGCCCTTTTTCCTCACCCCAAAAAAAACCCAAAAAGATTCTTACACAGGGAAGTCACAAAATGTCAGAACATAATGATTACTTTTTCCCTACTGCAGGGCTGAAACTCTAAATCAAGGGTATAAGAAAGAAAAGATGCAAAAACTACAATACAATACAGTGCTGTTCTGTGCAGAAGTTGGACCACATGATATGCTAGAAGTATAGAAAACACATTTTTACTCAAAACTAATTTTTATTATCCAAGAAAAACAATGATGCATTGAACATTGTATTTAAAGTCACTTTTGTTTTGCAGTGGATTTTCAGAGTGACTTTGTGGCAGCACTGAACACTTTGTAGCTTTAAATGGGCTGAAAAGAAAAAAGTCCTCCTGGGGATAGAGGTGAACTGCAGCTGCCCTCCTGCCAATGGAGCAGGCAAGAGATCATGCTATAAAGGTTTGAGCTAGCACAAAAAGAGGAAAATTATTGCAGATTTCTACATTATTTCAGCAAACAATTTACAGGGCAACTCCCTCCCCAAAATATAGCTAAATGTGGGAGGATAACTGGAAAGAGAAAACAGACATGGAGTTCTTCACTCTGAAGCAGGATTTGCTTCTATAGAAATTATTCCTGTGTACTATAACCTCATATAACTAATTCCAGTAAAAGTCAACATATACCACTGTAAAGAAGTATTAAGAATGTAATTATTCTGTGCATAAAGAAGCCAAAATGTTTTTGCAACACTTTGTACTTAGAGTCCAATACCAAAAAAAAAAACCAAACAAAAATATCCTGGTACCATTCACACAAGCATATTTATTATATAAATATTTTATAAATTACAAGATTTTAATTGCAAATGTAAACACTTCTAGGAAAATAATGCTTTATAGTCTTATTAATGTTTACAACTATTACAAGGCACATAGTGCAAAAATACCTTTCTGATGCAGAGATCACAAAATAATTACCTATAAGTGTTATCTTTAAAGAAGCTGCATACACTTCTGTGGTACAGTATTGTTTTTAATTAATACATATTGCTAATTCATGGCTAACTCTTTGTGGGTAAAAATAGGATATAGCTGCCACTTGATCTACCAATTGTACTGGCATGCAAAATAAATATTTGGTTTACAGAATGCATGTAGTCAGAAAAAGCATGTATAGTTATCTGGTACAATAATATACATTATTATGCAGATAGAAAATTTTATTCTGAATACCTGAGAGTTGGCCCTAAAACACATTATCTGTATATGCATATATTTCTACAGTTCTGGACTGTAAAGTAATACAAACCAACAAATCAAAGAGCTAGATATTTTTTTAAACCTTCAAACTCTCCTTTAAATAGCAGATGTTAGAACTGTATTTACAAACATTGAAAAATCAAACTGAGTCAAAGATGGACACCAAAACCACTGTGGAGCTTGATGCTGCCTTTGTCCAGATTTTTCACTAAGGTTATCGAAAATTATTCTGAATCAGACTTTGAAGGATGCACCCTACAGCCTTTACTAATGTGCCATTGGCCAGAGTAAAGGAATAAGATGGATATAGAGAGTGCTTAAGCAAATACAGATTTGTGCAATTATACACAAGATCCTATGGTAAACAGAATACACTGCTTTCACAGTATACTTGGATGAGAGGTGGGGATTTAAAATCAGGTTTTGAAGTAATTCGTTTCCTTATTTTCTTTTCCTGTAACCACAGCAAACCTAAGACCTGATGTTTAACATGTGCTACAGAGACTACAGAAGTTAAACCACACTTCTCAGTATTACTGCTAGGATTTGAGCACCACAAAGAAGATAATGAAAGGGATGGGGAAAATGCTTTCACTGACTGAGAAACACACAGACCTATAAAACTACCTCAAGCACTTTGGCTATGTACTTTTCTGCTGTTAGTTATTGACAGATAATCCCTACAAGTTTGCACTAAATTGGAAGTATTTGAAATCACCTGTCTCTTTATATAATAGTAAAGTTTTCCTTTCTACATTTTAGCACAATCTATCAAAAAGATCAGTAGAGTATAAATTTTACTGAATATTGCATAAAGAATTATACGGTAAGTTACAGGTAAAGAATTACAATCATGATAAAATTTAGAGTGTTACCCATGGGAGTAATCCCAGTGCAATTTACTTGCTAGTATATACTGTACTTTGAATAAATGCTTCTCCTTTAAAACCTGAAGGTTTCTGATTGTGATTTATGCACTTGCTAGCCCACAAACAGATAATACAAACTTGAGTAAATCCTGAAGAAAACAGGAATTCTTATGAGTGAACATTATGGTAATGATCACTACAGACATGGAAAGATTATAATATACATATACAGAGCACCTACAATTTGAACCTAAATGGCAAATGTCCCTGCTTTGATGCTCTTAGTATATCAGAGTTCTCACTGTATTTGAAGCTGGAGACCAATAATTGTGTTAGGAACACATTTTCCACAGTATCCTCCACATCTTCCATATATTTTAGTGCCATCCTGGAAATTAGACAAAGAGAAGAATCAATCAAGAAAAGTGATTAAAATCACAGTTGCACAAAAGGCTTCTTGAGGTTGGTACACAACAGACCTTTTGACAAATCACACCTAGAAACACTAATCCAGGAGAGAGCAGCATCAGCAAAACAGGAACAGAGATCCTTTATCACTACAACTCTACACCTTGTTCCCAGGCTTACCATCCAAGGTTGTCTTAAACTGTGCACACTTATTGCTCTTCTTTAACTGGTCTTTTGGTTTCCCATGCTAGTAAAGTTAGCAACAAAAGGATCATCTGTAGTAGAATGATCTTGAACAAATTGTGGAGGATTGGTTGTTGTGTTTGGGTTTTTTAATAAACCCAGTTAATACAACAACCACATCTTTAGATCAGCTAAGAGAAGGGTAGACAGGGAGTGCTGGACTGAATTAGATACTGGACAATGTGATTAAACATTGCTGAAGATGACTTAAATGGGTCAGAGACCTTTAATGCTATTTCTGATTCACAAAAATCACTGCAGCTTTCACTACAGTCAACACTTGCACCTCTTGTCCAAGCTGTAAGAGCAGGTAAAGGAAAACAGCATTAACTCACATGGGATTTGTGTATGTCAGCAGTTGCATAGTTTCCCTGAGCAATCCACCTCACTGTACTGGATAGTCTCAGACCTGTACCAGCCAAGTTAATGCTGAACTGTCCCTAGGAAAAAAAAAAAAAAAAAAAAAAAAAAATACGGAGCTGATAAACAGAGTTCAAAACACTAAAAACTTTAAATTGGCATATTTGCACATATCACTTAGGATGTGTCTAAACACTCAAAGGTGTGTACAAAATATGGGCTGGTTTTGCTGCATTTTGCCCTTTCTGTAGACATCCACAACACAAAACCAAGTTATTCTGCAATAAGCAGCAGCTGTGCATCAGCTGATCTGTAGCGTCTCAGCATGAAGACAAAATTAGCATCAGATGATTGAAATTATTTTTGCCCTTCTACAAATGAAATTTTAATTTACAAGAAGTACAGACTTGCAATAGGCAAGAATGAAGCTGGTTTTCTTGAAAGGCTTTTTTTTAAAAAAAAGTTCCTGAATTGTTTGGAAATAACTTGATCAAATCATACTGCTGTCTGTAAAGACAAATCGCTTCTTGGACATCTAATTTTCAAAGGTTTGCACACTCTCTAAGCATCATCATCTTATCATGTTCCATTACTTTTACAGTATAACAAATAACACAATTGAACAAGAACATAAATGCTCTTGTTTTAATAAATAACTATATTTTTAAGTAGAATGTTTTGCAACACAAAGCATTCAAAACAGATATAGAAGCTATTGATTCTAAACCATTTTGCCTACACAAATACACTCTGAAAACCAGCTTCAGTCAGTTCCTATGAGAACAGAAAATATATTAAAAGTAACAAATTACACTACCTTGGTAAACAAACTGGGATACGGAAAATTATTAAATTGCATTCACAGAGAAGTGCACTGTGCTACAAAGAAATACTACCTCCACAAAGAGCCTGGTGATTAGTTCAGGCAGCACTACAATCAGAAAACTGCACACCTCCGCATTATTCACTGTATTCAGACCAAGTATTTTCTTATTGCAAATGGTAGCTTCTGTGTTTTATTGCTTAATAATGTCATACATCTATAAATATATATATATATATATATATATAACTTTGATTATAATGATTCACTTAAATTCTTTTGCAAAAATTCAGTTGTACTGTTCAGTATGGCAGATTTATTTTGGGAGCACTTCTATATAAAGTTGCTGTGCTTATAGCAATCATGTAACTCGGGATGAGCTAATAAAAACTCATATGGATAGGGCAGGTTGTTCTTCAAGTATCCACAAAGTGGAAGACTTCCATTTAATGAAAGAGGAAATTCGTACAAATGGTGTGGAATGAATTCCACAATTAACAGTACCAGAGTAATTTCTTTCATGGTGATATCATTTTGCAAAAATAAATGAGAAATGCTATTGCAACTACAATGACAGCTCAAGAACTGTCTGACATATCATGCAGCATAAGCAAGGCAAGGAACAGATTTCAAGGACTGAAAGTACAGGAATGGGAGCCTTTTGACTGCATCAGAAGTGCCATCTTCAGTCAGAACTTATAGATGGAAATGTGTCAGTGCCAGGCCATGTAAGCAGAATGACCTCCCAACAGAAGCTGGACATGGCAAACAGATTTGTAGTGTACTGCACCCAAAGGATCTGCAGGTTGAAGGCATCCAATACTGTAATGAACTTCAACACTTTTCTCGTCAGGGGTTTAAGTCTGCCAAACCTAGACACTTCATTTGTACATAAGTTTCACATAAACTGTGTCTGGCTGCCCTTGGCTGTGTGCACCCACATGGCTGGTCTTAAGTTTAGCCAACCAGGAGAGATGGACAATAGAGATTCACTTCCAAGGAAGTGTGAGCCAGTCAGTCTTAACTCCTTTATAATCACTGAAAAGAAATTCACTTCCAGAGGACACTTGACCTCATCCTAAATTGTCTAATACAGCAAGATAAGCTGAAGCGCTTTCTAAGGAATCCTGTTTCTCCCAGTGGGATCCGAAGGTTGATTAGTCCAGACTAGGGCCACAGCTGCATCATCCAGAATGACAATGCACTATAAGCAGACCTGTAAAGTGAAAATTGGCCCAGGGAGCCCAATGTCTGTAGACAGTGAACAAATCAGGGGTTTATTTTGGACTAATTTCCCCTAGTCCTATGGACTGAATCCTCAATAGCATTAGAGTGTAGTAAGATCCTTCCTCTGAAGCTCATTATTGGCTTTAGCTTCATCCAGAAGGGATCCTGTTCACAACTACTCTGTGATGTGAAACAACAAACAGCAAACTGGGACAATATAGAGATTAATCTAAAAAGCACCACCTAATAGAACTACAACACTAATGTAGACACAAAAATGCATGCAGAAATTTTAAAATAAACTGCTAAAAATGACTGATTTCCTCTGCTAGTCTTCAAAGACATGAAGCATCACAAAAGAAACAGAGAAAAGATAAGGAAAATTATGCAGGATTATAGAAAACTCACTAGAGGAGACCAAAGAATGAGAAAGCATTAGGGGAAACAAAGGATACATCACATCCAGAGGGAGACAGAGCAATACATGAAACACACAGAAAGCTGGATGCACATACATGGAGCCTACAGGGAAAGGGTGTAGTAAACAATTTGAGGGAGAAAACATGAGGCGGGGATGGTGGAACAGGAGAGAAGAGAGTAAGAAAAAACAAAATACTTAGTAATGTTGTACACTGACCTCACAGAATAGGAGATTGATTTAGAACCTTACAGATCTAAACAAGTAATTTTTTCCCCCCTCTTAAGTAAACATTTCAAGGGAGTAAGAAATCATAAATACCTGTGGACATCTGGCTGCACTGTAGCAATCGCCAGCTGTAGCAAATGGTACTGCTCTCCCAAGTATAGTCTGAGCAAAAAGAAAATCTGTGGCTAGAAAACAGAAAATTACTCTACACAAACTGCTGCATTTTAAGTTCAGGGGGAAACAGTGAAAAGTGTGAACATGGGTGTTTTATTGTTTGTATTGGGTGGGGAGTTTTGTTCATTGTTTGTTTGGAAGGGAAGGTTGTGTGTTTTGATTTGAGAAACAGTGGTTTGAATTTTGGTTATTGCACCACTAACCCAACCTACAAGTCCAGATTTCTCTCTGAGATATGGGAGGGCTAGGGGGAAGATGGATGTGCACCTGGACCCTGCACCAAGTGACCTGGCTGTGGACCAACTTACCAGCTTCAGGAAGGGGCTTAAAGCACTGCAAGATTCCCTGACCATTTATTTAGTGTCTGCCATGGTCTGAGAAGGGACTAAGCAGAACATAGAAATGAAGGATCCCACAAGAAAAATAAGCCATGGACTAAATTAAAATGAAATAATGGGAACAAAACCTTAGAAAATGGAGGTAGTTCACACATAAAATATGAATCTGTGAGATTCATGCCACTTGACCACTTGGGACAAATTTACAAGGTAAGTAGTGTTGTTCGTTGTTTTGTGTTTGTTTGTTTGTTGGTTTGTTTTTGTTTGGGTTTTTTACTTTTTTTTTCTTTCTTTCTTTTGAAATTGACATTGAATTCTTAAATTAAATAAGAAATTTTTTTGCCCCAAGATGGTACAGCTGGATCTGCAGGTGGGTGAAAATAGTAATTTGGCAATTGTGACCAGATACAATTTCAATAGAACACTCAAATTGGATAAAACTAACAAAATGCTTACTTTTAATTTGCATAGAAGCTACATCAAATCTTATTTTGCTAAAAACCGTGAAGCCAGCTGCAAGGTAATCATTTCGACAGGCACAGTCTTGCCTTCTGCTTCCATTGAAAGGACATTCATATGGATTCTGCAACCTAAAGAAGAGCAAATATTTAGTTTTCCTTTTGAGATTTTTCCTCAACATAATATCATAGTGAAAAATAAATGTATTGCACAATGCCACATAAAAAATATTAAACAACCTTTACTGAAGCACAGCTTTTAATCTTGGCTCAACTGAAACATTAATGTGGATCAAAGCCATTTCAACCAAAGTCAAGACAGAAAAAAATTATAATAATTTAGTACAACTAACATAATTTCAGGCTGGAAGTATCTACATTTCTGTATGTGTGCTCACATGCCTGGATATTTAAAACAGAAAGATCAAGGAAAAAAAATTCTACCCATATTTCTCACAAAAGATAAATATTATTTTATTCTTTTATTTTGGAAGGAATAAATGCACTTCATAAAGTTACAAAATCACTTCTGTACCTGTATCCATATACTTCAGAAAAGTTTTCTGCTTCACCTTTTACCAATGTCAAGTATTCTTTGGGATTCTCTAAGTGCATACCCGAGCAATAAATCTGGGAGAGAAAATGCAACCCTTTAGCAAAATCTTTATTAGAAAAGTGCTGGTTCATAAAAATATGTACTCATAAAAACTCATAAATATTAACAATACCTTTATCATCCTTCCCTTAATGTTAAGTAGATATTCACCATCCTTTCTAATCCCTTTTTTAATCTGCATATCTTTGCAGGTGGTAAGAATTTCACCTTCAAAATGAATGATTAAATCATATTAATATTTCAGGAACAGAGATTAGCTTTAGGACTTAATTTTGCATAATTTCACTCCAAATATATTTATAGCTTTAATATAAGTAACCTGGGAAAACATTAACTGCATAAAATCATAGCTATCACTTACATTCTTTCTCGTGGCAGATCTTTCTAGCATCTGGTTTTAAACGTGGCAGGCACAAGTCACTAGGTAAGCCATTTTCAGTCATACACTCTACTCTTCTCTGCATTATCCCCACTCCACAAGATGCTGAGCACTAGACACAGACAGCCATTAAGACTTAGTTTAGAAAGAAGTAAATAATTAACATCATTATGTCAGCAAGTTATTCTTGGCATTTGTTCATTTTAGAGGCAGCTATAAAAAATGGGCTTGCACATTTGTACTTACTCTGGTCCACTTCCCCACTGTCCACGTAGCTGCGTGTGAGCATCCTTTGACATTACATTTATAAATGTACGGGGATGGCTCTACCGGGCACTCTCGGTGCGCTACAGTCCGAAGGCCATGGATGTGCCGGCTTGGAACAGAATGGATTCCAACACAGTACGTGATCCTCTGCTGGTAACCAAACCCACAGCCTTCTGAGCACTAAAATAAAAGTACCCAGGCACGGACATTATTTCTGTGACATTTCTGCAGAATCGCGTTACAGGTGAGTCAGCTCCGATCCTTGCTCTGGCAAAAGCCTGTCACTGGAGGCGTGCCCCTTGGGCTGGAACATCGGTGTGCAGAAGTGAAGGTCTGCAACACTTACACTTGCAAGGAGCCACAAAGCCCCGTGGTGTCCTTTCCTCACAGGCTCCAGAGCCATTCTCTCTCAGCTGTGATACACGCATAGACATGCACACACAGGCAGTGCACATTGCAAGGGAAACAAAGCATTGATCAATCACTTCACTGAAATCAAGGAAAAGATTTTTGGTTACTTCAGGGAGGTCAGCTTGCAAGACAGCTTCCTGGAAACCAGCAAAGGAATTCTGTAGTAGGAGCAGCTCTCCTGTAGTTGGTAATCATAGGTCTCAGAGGTTTAAGGGAGGATTCATAACACCCTCTACAATAAATCATGGCTGACTTACGAAAAGTCAATGTGGAGAAAGTTTAGACAGCCATATTCAAATGCAAATATACTTCCTTTTTTCTCCACACATATAACCTACATTTTGCAGCAATATAACATTCTTAAATGTAAATATATATAAAAGATGTGTGAGCAGTACAATTAGCGTACCTGTGACAGATCTCCTGTGAACACAACATATTTAGAGGGAGATACCCTGCAGGTTTTGGATGATGGAGGCTTTGTGGCAGGATCACAGAAGCTTTCATCCACTTGGAGCTGGTTTTCATTCACGCATTTAACTTTCTGGTATATTTCCTTTCTTCTAGGTGATGCTGAGCACTAAAAGCGAGAAAATCAATCAGAGTTTAACTAGACATTTACAGAATAAAGTTACCTACTGATTGCCACACACCAGCAAAAAACGCAGACAGCAATGCCTTTTGACATCTGCTATCAATGTCAGACTAAATTATTCACTGAATCAGAGTCTTTTACTTTGTTTTCAAAGTTCAGGTACTTCTCAACAGCTGAAAAAAACCACCACCATATAACAATGACATTGTAACTGTTGGGTGAGACAGAGGAGAAAATGAAAATGTCAACCCAAGATGATAGGTTGAGTGTAAAAGCCTTTCCATACGAAAAGGAAAGAGACAGAAAAGGATTTCAGTGAAGTATGAAAGAAATAAGTTGGTCCTGAAAATAGTAATCTGTTGATCTTGAAAATAAAGGGAGAGGAAGAGGGAGATGGAGAGGAACAGGAACAGGAACAGGAACAGGAACAGGAACAGGAACAGGAACAGAGAGAAAAAACTGCCTATTAATCAAGGCAGTACCAGTGTCAACTTTGAGCAGCAGTAATTGTTGAGCCTCGGATCTTTCCCCATGGCAAGCTGGTGGAATGGTGAGCCATCACAGCTCTGCCAAGACAGGATAAGAACCTTGCTGCCACCAGAATCCAGAAAAATGGAGGTAAAGGCTAAGTAATATATATCAACAGCAACTCCCCAGCTACAGGTACCTGAATGAAGCTAACTTTTAATGGCATGGAGCAGCTCAGAATATTAGGCATATAAAGAATAATCCCGTCACAAGGTAATGGGGACAGGCAGAAGATTTCTTTTCATTATGTTTTTTATCTTAGCTTTGTAGGCATTCTTCTCCCTAGGATAAAAACACTTCACCCAGTGTACTGGATGCAAACTGGATGTATTTCTGCTGTGCTGTAACTAGTGAGGCGAGGAAATCACACACAAGCACCCAGAGCTAAGAGACCTGGGCAAAACATTACAAGTTTGGTGGAGGACATCCTGCACCGGGAGTGGCACGCAGATGGATAAGCACTTGAACTACTAACTGTACATGTACAGGGCTGTGTATGCATGTGGTGAGAGAAGGGAACAGAACGCAGGAATTTCAAGGAAATAGCAATATATATGTGGAGGAAGTTATGAAATAGCTGGAGAATGTACTGAAACACAATGTGTTTGTAGTGGAGGGCTCCAAACACCCAGCTGGAACACACAAATGTTTGCCGGCAAAGGAAAATTCACCCTCGTTCTTTGAAAGTGTATATTTGAGCTAAAAGCAGATTCTGAACCACGGCCACTTATTCTTGATTTTGACAGTTACATATGAGAATAGCATACTTGAAAGAAACATGTATTTTTCAGCTTTCCCTCAATATAGCTTAACAAAGGAATATATATGACTGATTATATTATTAATATAATCCAGGTTTTGCAGAGCACCAGCCAAAGTTTTACATATTAACAGTTGTCAGTTCTATAGTACTGTGTCCCTGAGACTTTTGAGTCCTCATATCCAAGGGGTGTTGCCCTAGAAAATTTAGCATGACAGATTATTAATATGACACAAATTCACAAAATGTTTTTTTGTTTAATGTTAGAGAAAGGCTCTTCTACACCATTTCAGGTACCATAGGTGCCATACATAATTTTTGTTTTTTCTCTCTTCCCC
This sequence comes from Brachypodius melanocephalos, assembly GCA_013398615.1. Classification (NCBI taxonomy): domain Eukaryota; kingdom Metazoa; phylum Chordata; class Aves; order Passeriformes; family Pycnonotidae; genus Brachypodius; species Brachypodius melanocephalos. The sequence continues at coordinate 129,476 of VZSR01000262.1, read as the reverse complement.
ATCTTTATATGTTTGTATGTTTGCAAAAATAGTGCAACTTATTAAATTTTTAGCATGTAGGAAATAGTAATTACACTTTTAGAAATGACAGCTCTCTCTTGAAGGTATCTGTAGATTTTCTTAAATATGAAAAAGCATATTTGGTAAGAGAATGTTGAGTTTTATTTTCTTATCTTTCTTCCTCTTTGGTAGAAGAATAATGAGATTTATTTTGCTTTTTATCTTTTCTTTAACAAGAAAAGATGCTTCAAGTTTTTAAGATGCTTTAAATATTCCATACAGAATTTCTTATAAAAACTGTTGTCCAAAAATTTTATCTTCAGGGTGTTTACTTCCATATGACATTTCTTCTGCATTTCTGTTCTTAAAAGGCTGCTTTTTAAAAAGATGTTTCATAATAAGGATTTATTAAATATGTTATGTACTATGTAGAGAAGTATGTAGAGACAATCCTACCATTAAGTATTTGCTCAGAACTCCACTATAGCTTTTGTCTACAACAATAGACAAGCAAATCCTGTAGAGATTATAAAAAGAGAGCATAAATAAATTCTCTGACATTTTTTTGCCGCTTTTTAAGTTTTGCAAGCTTGACCTTCAAAATTTCCATCAAGGTCACTTGTTATTCTGCAGCATAACAGCTACTAGAAACGTATCCAAATGTGGAAAAAAAAAAAAAAGAAAAAATAAGAGAAAACCCCAGACTTATTATGTGATATTACACAACTCAATTAAGTCATACGAGTTAAAAACCTTACTTACGCTTTCCCACTGGTGTGCCAGCCACTGGTAGGGGAGGCAGGCATGCAGGCGGCAGTGCCTGGAGCCCGCGGGGCGCAGGTCGCGGCGGCACATCGCCTCACTCACCCGCCCCAGCCCTGCCACCTCACAGGAGACGTCCCTCTGCTGAATCCCCGCTCCACAGGATGCAGAGCACTGGAATTGATCAGAATTAGTTGTGTCACCATGAAACGAGACAGTCCCCAGAAGGGAGTACAGCTGTCATTAGAAGTTCGTAGGATGTTATTTAAAACATGCTTCATGGCCCTTGTGGTATGAGTACAGTACCTGAAGAAACTGATGTTGAAAATGCAAAACTACAGTTAAAATGTTCTAAAAATTCAGAAAATAATTGCATCTGAGGTACCTAACTGAGCTCTCTGCCTACCTTAATTCATGGTAGGGACAATCATTGTAGGCATACGCAAAGCAAAAGTTTACATTTTTGCAAGATCAATAGTTGAAGCTCTGAGTTTTCATCTTGTCTTTATTAGAGACTGAAAATATTGTCTGTTGTTTTAAAATGCAAATACTACAATAAAAGAGAAAAAAACTCAGTGTTTCTGGTTAGAAAATTTTGCAAAAAGCGTAACATTCTGAAGACACTGTCTTTTTCACGTATTACTAAGAATTTTGAACCCTGAAGAGCTTAAATGGCAAATGCCCCTTTTCTTTCTTCGTGTCCAAAGGAATTTCACTATACCACTAATGCCTGCTGAGATAAACAGCCCCTTTTACCCTAGGCAGGAGCACGATTATGTCCCAAAGCTTACCTGAAGGCCCAAGCTCAATACCAAAGTTCATATTGTTCTATCAAGTGTGGCCATAATGTGGAGAGTGGTACTGTGTCTTCAAGAATGTAGGGAATCATGTGTTGAAAGAGTGAGTGAAATGCAAAATATCACAATGTGTTCAATTACAGACAATTTTACAACAAGGTGAGAGATGTTTTATATGACCAAATCAGGGAAAATGCCAGTATTTGTGAACACAAGCCCTTTTCCTCATTCTTTCCCCACAAACCTGACTCGATTTCACTATTTAGACTAAGCAAATAGTGATACTACTGAATTCATTGCAGAAGGTAAGAAGTAATCTTTAAAAATTTACTGTTAATTTACAAGGTAAGATGAGGAAAGCCCAAGTAACTACTCAGTACTAATTCAGATTAGTACTAAAATTCAGATTAGCAAATAATTTCAGTTTTCACAGACATTTATTTTTCATTACTCTTAAAAGAAAGAAAATAAAATTAAGTGCTTGCTACTTTGTAAATTTCATTGTGATGTGTGTACTGACAATTATTCCCACTGAAGCAATGTGTCGTGACTATGATCTTGTCTTGTACTTTCACAGAGAACATAATTATGGAAGCTTTTACATACCTCTTTCCATCTGCTGGCCTTCCAAGAAGGACATCTCCCAGCTCTACATATTTTGTATGTTCGTGGTTTTTTCAAATGTTTGCAGTTCTCTTCTTCTATTTTTGCTTGGAAGCTGTTAATACAATGCACATCACGAAACTTCAAACCTTTTCCACAGGAAACAGAACACTGAAAAGAGAAGTGTTATTTCACTACTTTGCTAAAAATCTCAGAGCAATACGAAAACCAGAAGAAGCTGTGGCCTCATCCAAAATGGACTCAGCCATTACAGGAGTTTCTGTATTATAACACAAACATCTGCTGTACGTGTCTGAAATTTCTCTGTAAGCTCTCTCCTTCTGAGCATTACTGATCAGGTGCCAAATCTCTCTCACATCTTGTTCATTCATTGATGTCATCATTGAGAAATATCTGTGCTCAGCCATCCATATCCATGCAGGAGACAGCTTGATACTGTGATCTCTCAACATGCTGTAGCAGCTGTCTGTTTCCAGCATGTGTATTGCTATTTTCATTAGGCATGATGCTTATCACAAGCACCAGAGAAAGGAAAATGGAATATCATGGCTGTGTGCATTTCTAGCTAGTAGGCTACTAAGTCATGTTGGCTTGGCAACACCCCTCCATGAGCTTTGGGTATCTTATGGTATGTGGCAAGGAGAAAAGAGAAGAAGTATGAAGTAAACACTGCCAGGTAAGGTGCAGTCCTTGGAGGCATAGACTCTTCCTGCCCCCTCAGTATCCCATTATTTCCAGAAAGCTGCTACAATACACACAGCTGGTTCTGGGACCTGCTTTCCTTCCTCCAATGTCAAACTGTTGGGGCTGCAGGTTTGTTCCATGAAATCTAGCCTGGCAGTGCACCCTAGCCAAGACTGCAGCATGCCCGATGGATCAGGCTCCTCTGGAGAAATGGCCATTCCTCTGATAAATTGCTGGACTGCTGTCACATTTCAGTGAGGTTGGATTTTAATTCCTCACATCAGGGCTGTCCTGTACAAAGTAGGGCTACAGGACCTTGGGAGCTTTCAGTCAAATGAGGAAGTCAAACATCTGAACTTCTTCCACATTAGGTGGCTACTCAGCTGATTTCCCTTGAACCATGAACAACATGAATATAAGTACTTTCATATTTTCTTCTTAAATGTTGGAATGAATCCTATTCCGCTACTCGTATTAAAAAGTTTAGATCAATGGAGACAATTTTTTCTCCATTGTCTGGAAAGGTAACAGGCTTAATTTGTTCTAGGATTTCATCCATGTTTCATTTTACACTTGAAAAAGCACTTGCTATGGGAAGATAATTACTTCAGGTAAAAAAATAATAGTCCAATAAAATTGAATATTTTTGTGGGTATGAAAAAAAATTTAAATATAACCTTTCCTCAAAAGCAATGAGGATATTTCTCTTCTCTTTATGTTACATCATCATAATCTACAGCATTAGCATTACATGCCAACTTAACGAAGCATTTTTGAATACATATGTCTTAGATTTTCAGGAAATTAAGTTTAGGTCATTCAGCTTTCAGTACAAAACCTGGTAAATATTTCCCTGAGAACAACAGCTGGATGAAAGTTTTTAAAATAGAGAACAAGCAGCTGTAATAAATTAATCTGCTAGGTAAAAAACCATTTTTGTTTAACAGTTTGTTAAACAGAATCTCAGCTGTCTTTAATATCAGTTGTCTTTAATATCACACAGATTTCTAGGTCTTTAAAGATTTATATGTATAATCTTAAAGGTTTAATTGAAACTGCCACTGCGTTTAAAATTAAATCTTTGCAGAGTGAAGCAATACCTTTATCACACAATACAATAGGTGGCATATTTCTCCTATGCAACTATATTTACAAAAAAGAAAAGGGCCCCGATTTAGCCACAGTTTGTCTTTTACATGTCTACTCTAAAATCTCCACAAAAGAATGCTTGTTTCTAAATTAAATTATTTTCCTCTCAGCAAAACCTTTCAATTTATCTTTTAGAAATAATGTTCTTGTAGTTTTACACTTTATGTTTTATTAATTTGTAAAATACTTTCATACAGGCAAATAACAAAAAACCCCTGAAATTTTAATATATGACTAATGTAGGTCAGAAAACTTAAAATGCTCAAATCATAGAATTATAAAACACTTTCAGAAAACTTAGCTCTGGATTCAGAGGATTTATTTATCAAAGCAGGCATGATAACTTGTATGCATAGTATCTAAAATATTGTAACTATCTGAAAATTGACTCTACTTTCACTTAAAGCTTTTTTTCAAGAATTTCAGACATAAACTATAGACATAAAGGACCCCTAAACTCTTAAAGGTTCTTCCCTTTAATTCTTTAGTAGGAAGTGAAGTGCAGCACAGGGTTACTTAACGTCCTCCTATGATGCATTAGAAAAATGCTACATGTCCCTTCTTCCCCAATGGCCTCCTCTGTAGAATAAATCAGGCTCCAGAGAGCTCCCAGGAGAGCCCTTGTGGGGACAGAGCTCCAGGCTGAGAGCTGCAACCAGAGAAACTCTCCTAAGAAGTCTCCACTTCAGGAGGTGAGGCTGCCACAGAATAATCTCACAGCACAGCATAGTGTCACTCTCTGATTTTTTTGTTGCCCTCAACATTAAGTACTAAGACAACACTTTTCAGCAGATGTGCATCTTTGTTTATACACCCTGTGCAGATATTTTATATTCAACAAAACTTTTATTTATTGTACAGGGCTCATGGCTGCTAACAGCAATAGACTATGCAAAGAAAGGTCTTTTCCTGCATCTCAGCCTCAGAAAGATCTTCCCCTTGCTCTACTCACTAGATACAGCATTACATGTTGACTTCTATGTATGTGAGAACTTGATCAGAATTTTTGTGTGGTTGGCCTGGCTTTTTTCTCTTCGTTGGCTCAAACTCAACAGAGTTATATCTCTGTTATATTTTAATGCCCTTATTTGATCTTTATAATTTGTGCTATTACTTCTAAAGAAAAAAACTAAAGATCTCTGTGTTAATGTATTAGAAGGTATTATTAGCAGTTCCAGAGCAATGCCTGCTTCTCTTTTATAAAGATGTTCTACCTACTTTTGTAATAAGAATACAGTTATACAGGAATTAAGAGAGTGAGTTCAGAAAGGAAAATACCAGGTTAGATGTTAAAAATAACAGAGGCTTTATGAAGTTATTTCAAATATTTCACTCAAATGCTGTTTAGCTTTGATTTGTTTAGCTTTGACTAAAAGTAGCTGAAACCTAGGTATCTAAATGTAAAAATGCAGAAACACAGATGAAAGATACCTAAAATCTGAAGGCAGAAATTACTTTCAGTTATTTTTAGAATGTTTCTATTTTTAAAAAATAAAAATTATAGGAAATATAAATTTTTTTCAGTAATATAACTTGTATAAGGCATATGATTTATTTTTTTATTTGCTGTAAAAGACAGTAAAATATTGCCAACTATATCCAATGTGGATATGTAAATATCCACATTTAAATAAATTTTTCCAGGGAGATTTTCACTCTATATTAATTTAATGTTATGTTTCAAACTTAAAAAGACCTGTTCAACATGTTGGGGCTATATAAAAAAACATCAAATGCATTAAATCCTTAAAAGTGTACAGAGACAGTATTTGTGCGTATAGATTTGCTACTTTATTTTTTTCTATATTCATCAAGATCTGATTCTCTATTTACATGTATCCAAACCTTCTGTTGAATGGACTTTACACAGAAAAAAAGGACCATCACTGCAGGAAGTGATTCACTTGTATCCTCTTATGGGTTTCAACTTAAGAGCTTTTCAACTGGGTGTTTTTTGTTTGGGTTTTTTTGGTTGTTATTTTGTGCTTTGTTTGGGTTTTTTACTTAATTCATGAAAGAACGCTGATGTTTAATTCATTATATTAATGTGGTATTGTTCTGAAGGAATGAAACTCCTGATGCTTTTAAAAGCTAGAAAACCCCACAGATATTGTGCATCTGTAAACTTCTGCTTAAATATAACTGCCAAAATTTAAAAAACAGATAAAACACTAAACCAAGATGTGCCTCTAAGCAGCTTTGCTACAACCAAGTGCTTGGAGTACTGCACCCCTGGAATTTCATGGAGCTGCTCCTGCCCACTTCAGACTGGTTCCAGTGCCAGATTCTTACACCTGCTGCAGTGACCATCTCCCACAAACGACAGTGTGAGGAACAAAAACCTAAATATCTCTAAGGACCAGACCTTTACAATTTCACTGGGACCTCAATAAAATTTAAGCAATTGATTTGAGGACTGTTATTCTTAAAGCCTTGCAAATGTATCAGTTACACAAGGACCTACACTGCCCTCAGCCACAGCCAAGGACCTTAAGAAAGTTCTCTGAAAAAGTGTCTAATTCTACATGCATGCACAATCTTTTTAACAGATTGGCTGGCTCAGTGCTTTATAAACCCATGAGGACAATTAACGTCTTGAAAACAGATTTTCCTCTATTTCTAATAACAAGTTAAAGAAAGAAATTGCTCTAACTCTACACTGAGTGCACAGCAGGTGAGTGAAGCACATTGCAAAACACAATGATAGATGATATTTAGTGCAACTGAAGAAAAAGAAATGCTCCAATTTAATTTTTTTCAACACATGAAAAAGCTAATACATTTGCCATGAATGACCCAGGATCATCAGTGGAAAGTTCAAGAGGGTATATTACTCTGTATGCACAGTATTCTCCTGAAATTTTTTATATTCTGGCTTCATTCCTTAGATAATATATAAAAAGAAGTTCTTAAAATAATTGCTTCCTCCTAAAGTGCTTTGGCATCATATGCAGGCAGGCTTGGCTGTGTTCTTTACTGCATAGTGACCCACCTTCAGCAAAAAAAGACTATTCCAGTCCAAAACATTTCTCATGGGAGACTCCTGACAAGCAGGTAAGTGTTGCCTGTCCTCCATTACAGAACAAATAAAGACAGAATATCAAATCACTCAAATGCTGAATAAAAACGTTTCATCAATATCAAGTGGAAGATGACTTTACATTTCTGTAAGGACAGAGCATAGATCCTGCTCAGTTCCATGGAAGATCTGAGTGGGATTTTGAAGTGCCTAAAGGTATCTAAATGCAGCTTACAGGAAGATGTCTTGCACTGACCTCTATCCCCACCAGACAATGTTTTCTTTAGAGAGCTGCATACAGAACACTGACCTAAGACCCCTGCCTGCCTGCCTTTCCTTCAGCTCTGTAACATCAGTAGGTGTCAAATTCTCACTGGTGCAGGAGCAAAGCCTTGTACCGTGCTCAGGAAGCCACTCCTGTCCTCTTAGTGCATCTAGCCCACAGTGCATTTTTAACAAGGCTGAACTTTACCCTTCATGAGCCTGTGTTCCTTCTTGAAGCTCCTAACACATTATTACACACTCTCCACGGAATACAGTCCTCTCACTGCTTGGTGCCCACCCTGCTGTGGGGGTGATCTTCCTAAAGCTTAACTCTCCTGACCAGGGAGAGTACAACCGCAGTAATTCTGGCTGCTTGATCACCCTCCACTCAAACTTGAACTTGGTCCTTGTCTACCTGAGCGTGGTCCTCACAGCTCAGTTTGTCTACACTGGGGTTTCATTTACATGACATTCCACACAATTGGAGGTTTATGGAGACAGCACGATTTTCCATATATTTTCTACAGATTAACCATGTAGGAAGAAAAAATCTGTAAGAATGCTAAATCTCAGAAGAAATATGAACATTTCCCCCAAAAATGTGAAAAAACCCCATCCTGTAACCATCTTTCACACAGAAATTCTAGCACTCGTCTCAACATTGGATAAAGTAATATTTCCCATATGTCATGTTCTTTTAAAAACATAAATCTGCAGTAAAAAGCTGGATTTCATTACTATTGTTCAAAGTCATTCCATAACACTGGTAACTAGGATTCATCTGTTTGTGTTTTCTTCATAGCAATAAAGTTCTGTAGGGATCAGCCTGACAGAACTCATGCTTTCTGTGGCACACATGGACTCTCAGACCAGCATGCCATCATCAATTCCTACTAAATTAGGGTTCTTTCTGCAGCAGACATGCAACTTCACTAAAAGCTTTTTGATTCTTTTGCTATTATTATTTCATTGAAAATTTGAAGGCCTGGTGTTATTTGGTGCATTCTGTACTAAATTCCCTTAACCTTTTCTTTAAAGGAAGAGCTTTGTGTAGTTTAGCTGGTAGTCTAGTGGGCTTCTGGATACTGAAAAGCAGACCAGTAAATGGAAGGCATGTAAGAGGTTTTTTGTATTTGTATTACGTATACAGAGACTTAAAATACAAATGAAAGAGTAGAAGATGATAGAGGTAATTTTCTTCATAGTAGCTAGTGCAACCTTTTGGATTTGTGACCAAAACACGTGAATATTTTAGTTATTGCTGAACGGTGTCACACAGCATTAAGACCAGTGAGGATGCTGGAGGTGCAAATGTTTTGAGGGGACACAGTCCAGACCAGGTAATGTCATGGTCAGCAATCAAAGCTGTGGGGAAGAAGGAGGAAGGAGAGGCGTGTGGAGTGATGGCATTTGTCTTCCCAAAAAATGATCAAGCATGATGTAGTCACGCTTTTCTGGGGATGGCTGAACACCTGCTGTCCATGGGAAGTGGTGAATGAATCCCTTGGTTTGCTTTGCTTGCTGGTGCAGCTTTTGCTTTACCTATAAAAATTACTTTTCTTAACCCATGAGTTTTTCTATTTTATCCTTCCAATTCTCTCTCCCATCCCACCAAGAGGGAAGGAGGGAGTGGTTGTGTGGTGTTCAATGCCAAAACAGCAGCACTGAAAAAGAATAAAACATATTACAAATGTTAAAAGGTATTTTCTTCCTTTTTCTGTCTTTTTTTTTTTGGTCAGGAACCTTTGTGACTGGTCAGGAAGTTTGGTTTAAAACAGGATTAAACATGGCAGTTACTTGAGTTGTCTGGCAAACTGCATTTTGACGATCTCTAATTGGCCCAAAAGCTTGTTTGGACTCTTTTAATATTCTAGAAGTAGAGTGGGATTAAGACATTAATAAAACAACACTTTGAACATCGCTTAGTTGAGAATTACTTTCATTTGCTGTATGAGAACTCGATCTTCTTGTGTCTGCCTCCTCTGCTTGCTGCATCTCCCCAGGGGTTTTTGTGATGCTTGAACACAATATGCATTTTTCACATAAAAAGCACTCAAAGAGTTGTTTGTTCCTTTAAGTATGTTGACAACTGTTAAGAAGCAACACAGACTCTAATTAGATCCTAATGAATTCTTTGATTCAGAGTCAGTAATTCTTCGCTAAAACAAGTACAAACACTTATGCCAATAGCACATGCACCCAGAAAGGACCAAGGATCAAACATTCCATCACTCTTGAAAAAGAGTGAACTCCAAGGAGTGTATTATTTACCATTGCATCTAAGTTGTATCTACTACAGAAGTTACACTGAAGATATTTTTATGTTGTCTCCTTGAGTATGTCTTGATTTCAAAAGTTCAGTGTTATATCACATCTCTCTGATGTTCAGAAGATATCTTGATTTGATTAAGTTCTCTTTCCATCTGCAGTCTGTAAGTCTGGTTTGCCACTTTTCTGACTGTGCTCTTGCAGCTATAGAATTGGAAGGGAAGAAGGCTAGGCTGAGAAGGACTTGCAGACATCATCCAATCCATGATGCTGCTCAGTTTGAATCAGCTATACATGGACCATTCCTGACAGCAGTTTGTCAGTCTTCAGTGACAGGGATGCTACACCCTCACTTACATGAAGTTCATCTTTTTTTTCTTTCCCAGGCTTTAGGCAGAGAGAGGTCATGGAAAATGTGGATATTCTTCTGTTCAAGCTCTACAGTGAGACGTCACAGTACAAGCTGCCAGTTCTATGCCACAAAAAAAGGCATAATTTTACCTGTTACAAGCACTATCACCTAAAAAATAGAGATTTGGATAATCTGTCCAAGACTCAATGTACTTTTTAGACCTGCCTGGTAGTCCTTTCTGAATCCTTGCTAAATCTGGATTATGGTTCCACAATTGCCATGCTTCACCTTAATTATTAAGAAAAATTTTCATAGACTAAAATTAATTTTTAACCCCAGATCCTTATCCATCCAATATAAGCAATATATTGCCGTGAGCTCTCAGGATATTTTTACAAGGAAACATGTAGGCAAGATTAAGAGTCCCAGAGCCACTTTATTCTAACATATGAAGAAAACCTTCCTCTGTGACCTGAGTTATAAATAACTTTCTAGTTAATGTTGGCCTAAATTTCATCCAGAAAGTATCACTGGCTATTATTTTTGCATCAGAATTGCAGTAATTATGACATCTCTTCTCTATTCAGGTAGCTTGCAAGTAAGAGTACTGCTCTGAGTTAAATTTATTTATAGTGTTACTTCAAAATCTTATATTTGAAGAACACTTTTCCTCCCAAACGATTTCACCTCAATTACTTGTAATTAATTAAAAACCTCAGAAGTGTGGTGCAGCATACATGACTTTTGTAATGAAAAATACTGTTGAAGGTTAGTTCTCACTATTTTTAATTAGGGACATTTTTAACTTTTCAGAAGCCATTTTCTTCAGCTGAGCAGCTCAAGAAGGACAGGCCCAGGTAACAGGACTGCTGTTACCTACTGCCCTGAGTGGAATGGACCAGAGCACAATCTGCTCCAAGTATTATCATCTAATATTGGAATTTTTAAGCTCAGAAACAAAAGAAGGCAGTAGTCCTTTTCTCTAGTCAGCCCAAGAGGGACTTTTACTTTTGTTTTTACCCCTTTCAGCCTAGCTACATATTCTGGCTGTGAGACAAGCTGAGAAGCAGGCACTCACCAAGTTTCTACCAACTGCATTGTCTTCTGGGCTTCCAGGTGTGCACTGGGGATGGCAACACCAGAGCTGTCCACATAGCCCCAGTGTGTGTGCAGGAGCCCCTGGAGTGCACTGCAGCACAACCTAAGGGCTGTTTTCAAGTGGCAGCTGAGCACAGAGACTGCTGTGACTCTCTGAGGTCATATAGCCCGGCCACTGTGCCCAGCCATGCCTTTTCTGTCAGCACTGAGCACTGTATGCTCCAAAAATTAGAAAAAGCAGGAATGATGGAGGGATAAAGAGGATTAAAGACAGGTTTTAGGATTGATGTGGATAACAGGAAGGGAAATGCTATGAGAGGATATATCTGGCATCTACTAGGAACGTGCTATTCCTCTTAAACATAAAGACATTCTGATTAAAACAAAGTCAGAATCATCAGCACGTACATTGAAGGTAAAAGGATTTCACATCTGAAGAAGCCACACTCTGCTGATGATGATGAGAAACTTTAGATGATATTAAGTTGACACCACACGGTCTGAATTCTTTTGTCCAGTGCAGCTGGCAGTATCCTTAATGCCAGAAAATGGCAATCTGCCTGGATGTTAGATGAACATACTCTTTGCAGCTGTTGGAAAAAATGAAAACCAGAACCCTTGAGATTCCGCTTAATCATCATCTACAGAATGTCTTTTATTCAGTCCACTTAGACTTGTGATTAAGTCTTAATCTGGCCTACCTTTCTGACATCTCAAATACTATCCATTTCTCCAAGTTCAGAACAAATAAAACAGATAAACAGGTCCTTCTGAGAAAGCCCTATCATGTCTTTCCCCCTCAGGACGAGCACCACTATTCTGCCCATCACTGCCTAAAGCCTGACATCCTTCTTGATGCCAACTACAGAGCATTTGAAAACCAGACCAACTCCCCATGGGTTGCTGTGCTCAGCTCCCCACCTACCTGTGATATCAGACAGGCTTCCCTGTGCCGTGTATTGCTACGCTGTCTACATGTATCTCATAAATGAGACTGAGCTTTTCCAGTCAGCAACCTTCTCTTTGTTTTACCTCCATGACTCACATAACACAATTAGATTTTCAAACAAGCTTTTAGCTATTACAGTAACACAAGAACAAGTGATCATGGAGATGTTATTGTGGGTGGAAATTTAAAAATAATAATCCTATTTTTTTCATTCAACAGTGGTGACCTATCATATTTGCTATCTCATTTATCTTTTCCTGTATATTTTCCATTTCATCTCTCAATTACAGTAAAAATGGAATAGTCTAGTTATTCTTCCTGCCTTACATGCTCTTGATTTAAGTCCTCTTTGTCTGGTTATCACCTGAGGATCAGAAAACCAAGAGGTATTTCTGCCTCCTTTCAGCAGCCATTTGGCAGGCTCAGCCACCTTATATGCAGTCTTAAATTTGTCACTGAAAGTTCTGCATAGCTCTGCTAGGGATTTCACCATCAGCCCTCATTCAAGCAGCATTGAAACTGCCATGCATGACAGTATATATTAAAACAATGAAAAGTATGGTCAGCTTATTAATTGATGTGAGTGAGAGAAGAGATAAACTACTGTGTTCAGACAGCATTCCTGCAGCAACCTATCTGATGTGTACCTTTTATCATCTTTCAGTTGAATGATATATACAAGACAGATGGCTGAGACAAATCACAATTAAAAATAAAGAAACATTAGTAAATAAAAAACAAAATCAGAAAACCAACATCCTCAAGAAACAATTCTGCCTTACCTTTCCTTCTGAAATCAGTGGCAATCAGGAACAGAGCTAGTCTCGCCCTAGGGCTTTTTGAAAATCTAATCTACAAGTATAAATTTGTATCAAATTTACAAAATTGCAGTCCTGCTCCGTGCCTTTGACACCTTCTGCTTCATATGGGCACTTTCACCATTACAGCATTGCTGACATTAAATTGCTGACTTGGCCAGACTTCAGCAAGACTCATCTTTCTGTACCCACATTCATGTAGCACTAGTAACACTTTCTTGCAATTACATCAAAGCAGCAGCATGGAGACAGTGAGTAAAGCGCCAGCATCAAGAAATGGAGACAGGAGACCTTAAGGAAATCCACCATGAGAAAAAGGAATGCAGGGGTTTCTCTCTGTTTCAATAAATGGATAAATTTCCAAACACATTTTTCAAATAGAGAATAACAGATGTATCTGTGTCCATCCAGCAGCTGTTTCCATTCAGAAACCTCCATGAAAACCAAACAGCAACCCCAAATTAATCCATTTATTGCTTCCAAAAACTGGACACAGTTTAACAGACTGTATCACAGGTAGGTTACCCTCCAGCCTCCTGTGAAGCTGGGGGAAACCCAACAAATGCACAGGAATGACATAATCTGCACTCCCACTGAAGTCTTCACAATGAGAGTTGGACCACATTTTTAATATGAAGGAGGATCTCTGTTATGGAAGCTATATTTTCACAAAGGGGTTGCACAGTTAAAAAAGCCTTTTCTTGTAATATTTTAACTATTTAAAACTTCATTTTATTATCTTAAGGGATAGGGTCTTTTCAATCAACCAGTTACATAAGTAAGTAGACATAAGACAGTTTTAAAACAGTAGAATAATTAGTTTCAGCTGAGTTTGCAAAAATCTAAATATTGATCCAGCAGAAGAAATGCTGGATCCCAGCAAGTGCAAGCTCTGATTTATCACTTTTAGTTATGTTAGGAATAGCAAAACAGTAGCTCAGAAATTAAAGGAATGATAAATACATGAGATGTGTGTGCCTTTCTGCCCTATTAAAAATATTACTTCATATCACATCAATTTTTTTATTTGATTAAAATCTAAGATTTTGTATTTGAACTTTAAAAAACCAAATATGCAAAGCAATATATGTTGGCATAATATAGTATAATCAGAATTTTTTTATACTTCTCAGAAGCATAGAAAATATAACTTTTTCTATGGCACTTAACTAAATATAAATTCAAGAATTACCACCCCCCCCAATTTATATTAAATATCATTTCAGCATGAAAATATGATATCTTTTTGGATGAGAAATGCAACATTTTACCCACCTTTACATGTTGAAATCCAGTTTTCTTTCAACCTAAACCACTTCTCTGTATATTTTCAGTTTACTAACAATATTTGCAACATTACATTTCCTGTACATAAATATGAGCAGGCATGGGAGCTTCTGAAGGACTGATTCAGCAGGAAATCTAAGTGTTTAATCCTGCTGTCACTGAAGTGAAAGGGCCATAGACAGAAGCATGCTAGAACATACACTGATCAACAGAGCAGCCTCTCTTAGGGCAGTCACCAGTCTCCCACAATTACTGGTTTTCAAAGAAAGAACTAGGAACTCCTGCAATACAGAACTACAGAACGCATTGTTCATTTCCTAACCCATTCCAGGCAATAAAAATCCTTATGTATTGACCCTCACAAATATTTGGAAATGCTAATACTTTAATATATTTTTAATAACTTTTAAATCTGAGTTCCAAAACCACTTTGAACCAACATTTATGAGTTCTGACTGGGGTTTTCAAAGCTGCCACATACATACAGGCAGCTCAGAATGATTTTCACAAGGATCTGACCACCTAGCACCCTTCAGCTTTTCTGAAAGTTCTAATAAATACACCAGTAGTTTCACATTCCTTTCATCCTCATTAAATGATTGTATGTATTTAGGCATGGTATTATGCATCACCTGCTTCCTTTCCCCTTTCATTATGTTCTGGTTGTTGGGGTTTTATGTTTGGAGGGTTTTTTGGTGTTTGTGTGTGTGATTATTACTATTACTATTATTATTATTATTATTATTATTATTATTATTATTATTATTATTGTTATTAATTTTGACTATGTCCCCCCTCTTACTTGTCCTCTTTCTAACTGGAAGGTCTGAAAGTTCTGCAAGCCTCTTCCTGCCAAAAGTGTTTTAGGAATGTAAAAAACCATGTTATGTCTTTGAGATTAGGAGTTGAACATTATATTAAGATCCTCATTCTTCTCTGTGTTTTGTCACTCACCAAATTACAGCTCCAGCAAAAGATTCAGGAGCTATGATCTTTTAGCTTTACCATCAAAGAATATGTGCCAACTATTTAATTCCAGCTAGTCAATGGCATCAACTGCTGCTTTTATCAGAAACAGGTTTTTTGTGTGTTCAAATGTAAGAGCTTTCCCCATGAAAACAATGTCACTAAAGTATCATATGAAGTTAATTTCAACACACAGGTTAAAGAAAATCTTCGCTTTCAGCAAAAGTGGTTAGTATCTGTCCCACCCTTGATTTTTTTAAGGGCTTTAAACGTTAAGATTCTTTAATAAAGCGCACAATAAATATAAACACAAAGCCACACAACATGCATGAACAAGAAGGGTTAAAATGCAACTGTATTTTCACAGACACAAGTCATAGTCATTAAATTAAATTATTACACATATGTTATAACTTATTTATTATTTCAAGCTATACAGGCAACATAGCACCAAACAGGAGAAATTTTCTCTCATAGAACATGACACAAATGTTTTGTTTTTGAATTTTGGAAACAAGTATTTTCTTTCATTTTTATCAGAATGACATCAAATAAAATTCACTATCCCAAGTCTGTTTTATGACATTATTTGGGCAGTGACATCTGCTATCAATTATCTCTGATAAAGCCCCCCTCCCACTTCCAAAGTTTTAAAAAATGAATAGCAGATGCTAACATCAAGATTTCAGGCAGTGGAGTATTAATTTAATGTTCTGTATTGGCAATGAGGTATTTTGAAGTTCAACATTAGGCAGCAGCAGAAGTAGAGGTAAAAAACTGAAGGTGGTTTTGAAAACCAAGTTCACTGATTCTGAATTCCCTTTTAATATAAAAGATTATTTTTAAAGATATAAATACTTTTTACACAATAGAAAAAGTGAATGAAGGCACTTATCATACATAGCGAGAATTTTTGCATTAAAATGAAAACAAGTAAATATTTCACTTATTCAAGTTTGGCCTGCTTCTGCTCCTGGAGAAGTCAATGGGATGCCTGGCAGTAACACCACTGGGAGTGAACTGGGACTATTTCTAAAAAACAGATTCATATACACTAAAACTAATAGCAGATTTCTTCCACTACAGCAAAGACAGAATTACATCTAAATTATTCTGGACCAAGTAAGTAGAATACTGAAGCACTATAAAGACAGCCACTTTAAAGAATTATCATATTATGTGTCTGAGGGGCAGTAAGAAATGGCAGTAACAAATTTCTGAGACTTCAGGGTAACTTTGAAAATAATCCATTATTTTTATGCGTATTTTCATGCCTATTTTCTCTGAAATCACAAGTAATATTTATGAATTACATACAAATCCTTAAAGTGAGGAAAAGAAAACTAATTAAAATCTTTATTTTATAAACATTTCAGACAAACAAAATATAATTATCTTCTGTAAGGTATATAAGATATATAAGATATCTTCTGTATCTATTCTTTCTAAAGAAACAAGAAGGATGAGAACCAAACATATTTCAAGTTGAAACATACCTGGTTAAAATTTTCATGATAAAATTAGGTAACTATCAACACTCATACAGGAAATGATTGCCCAAATGAAATAAATACAAAGCTTCCAAGGTAACATCAACTGCTACCACCAACTGCCTAAGCAGAAACCTTGCTGTTTGGTGTCTGGATCTTCAAAGGTTTTTGCAGGCACTGAAAAAGTACAGGGGGCCAAAAATAAGATCAAACTCCTAAATTTATCAAAATTCGTGTTGTCCAAAAATGTGAACATACTTTCCTCACTACACAAAGTCTGAAGGTATTATAGTCCCCTATATGAATAATTATTCTATTCTTCAAGTGTAATTCCTGTCCAAGCTTCCTAAAATCTTTAGAAAATATATAAAATTAAAGGTACAAACCTTTAGAAATCGAGATTTACTTGCCTCACATCCAACTGGACAACTGCAGAAACCAGGAGCAGAGGAGTGCACAGCCTTTAAGCTTTGTGAGGGTCAGCTCCAGTAGCCACTGACAGACACTATAAAGTGTAACAGCCAACAGCTGCTAAACTGCAGAAAGCATCAGCCAAAATTCTGGCTTCAAATCATAAACTGAACCTTCCTTGCAAGGGCCCTTTTGTGCATTTACAAGATATGTTTTATGTTAATTATGTTGTGTAAAATTAATCAATAACTATAATAATAATAATAAAACAAATGTACTTAGAAGGCACACTGCTAAAAGTCATCTGTTCTCAAATATAAGTGATGGCTAGTGGAATAAATTAGAATCACAGAATCATGCGGGTTGGAAACGACTTCCAAGATCATCTAGTCTTGCATCACAGTTTCTGCTTAGGTTTTAACACTGGAATCCCATTAGTAGACACAAAAGCTCGATGCATTGCTCACCTGGCACAGAAATATTACTCAATACTCCTATGAAAAAATATAAATAGTTATTTGTCTGGCTCTTGCAATCTTATAGAGAAGGGAGTAAGTGTAGATGTGACAGGCTTGAGGACTTCAGCAGCCAGAGAGCATCTAGTCATTAACATTCCCTATATCAGAGCATATTTTATGCCAGAAATGTGTAAGATAAGCAGGGCCATGATCTATTGCCACACCAACAAATCACTGGTCAACCATGGCTAAACAAAGCTGTTTGCATTAGGCTACCACAGAATTCCTAGAAGTAAAGCTTTTACTGCTCCTTCCTAATAGTCACTTTATGAATAGATTTTGCTCTGCTTAAACAGCAACAAAAAACAACTAAGTCTTTGTGTTGGCAGCATTCAAACTAGCTAAATTATTAAAATGTGACAGCATACTCAATATGTGAACCTGCTTTTATTTCCTGATTCTGCTATGTTTGTTTCTGCAGCACGAGATAGTGTGATGAAATTAAATCTTTTATGGCTCAACCATACAGCTTGCAATCAAATATAAAAGAGGCCTCTCTCTCTGATAAATAGAATCCATTCTAAACTTAATTTTTGAAGGATTAAAATGGCTTTTTATGTGACTTGAGAGATAAACGAACATGAAAACCTTTATAAAACTAAGCCATAGACAACATTTACAGTACCAGATCTTACAGGTAATCTATTAATGTAGGGCAAACTGAATTACTCAGGGAATGAACAGGTTGTGAATAATCAATCTAAAAGAAAAACAAGCATTGAGTTCAAAGGCAATTGTGTGCTGAACCCTGCTTGTCTTCTCAGCACCTGATGAATATTAATTAGTGAGTCACTGCTAATTATTTGGAAAATGGCTAAACAAGATGCTGTGGTGTCTGCTACACACAAACCCTAAACTCTGCTTTGCATAGTGGAAGAAAGAGTAGTAAACCATTAAACAAAATTTACATTTTACAGTCTCTTTGCAATAAATTAGAATAGCTTATATAAACATTAGCAATTGTTATAGTTGAAATCAGACAATTTTTTAAAATGCTGCCATATTAATTCAAAAAGACAAATTACATAGTTTTATTAATTAAAAAAAAAAAACAAAAAAACAAGTAAGTGTTGTCCCAGACCATCTCCCAGGGATGTCAATGACAGATTTTTTGCTGATTTTGATGGAACCAGAACTGGATCCAACCTCCTTTGATTGCCGTGATACCCCTTAGAATTTAGCACAATAATCAATATTGTTGTCAAATTCACAGCTTGGGAATTATAATGTGCTCTATATTGCAGAGCTTGCTATGATTACTTCAGTATGCTAATGGCATAGTGGCTAATGTGCTAGTGGCAATTTTAAAGATTAATGGTGATTACAGTAGGCATTTTTACACGTTAATAGACAGTGACATGTAGACAATAACATATTATAGTTACATACATAATTATACATAGATAACTTTAATTAGTCCCTGTTTTAAAATCACTAATATAAACTTTTATGCACAAATGTACAAGTAATATGGAGTAAAATGTTTGATGACAGAGTATAATATACATGGATGCCAGTTATTTTATACTTAAATATACTATAGGAAAAAAGTTATGCACTAAAAAGTTTAGGATGTTTTTGCAAATATAAATACTACAGCATAATTTACAGCATAAACTTTTAAATTTAAACACATATCAAATTGTAACCCTTCCAAATGGAACACCTGTTAGGTACTGTTATCAGTTATGGTGATTTCAAGTAATTTTCAATATATTCCCTATGATGTTTTACAGAGCATGATTCTGTTCCCACTGAAGGAACTCATTTAATTCTGTGACTGCAGGAACAATTTCTTTATAGGACTACATAGACTATATTCCACATGCATTATTATTTCACTGTTATCAAATAAAACAATGACATAAAATCTTTTAAAAGACAAGGGGAAATAGAGTGGCAGAAAGAACAAGAAAGCAAAAAATATTATTGAATGCTATCGTACCGATTTCCATGGTCCCCGATGCCAAGAAACATCACCAGGGCAAGAATGCACATTACACTGTGCCATGTTAGGTGGCTTGTCTAGAATTTCACAGTTTTGATCACCCAACATTTGGCCAGTGGGTAGCTGACAAATCACCAGTCTTGTCTTTATTCCATCTCCACAAGTCTGAGTACACTGAAACACAGAATTTTATATGCAGTAATTTTATTAACAGTCCTTGCATACCATCAAACCAAAAGATAAAGCAATAATCAGTACATCACATTATTTACTATGTCTATTTCCATATTCCCTGGACACTCTATTCAAGAATAAGAACTTAAAGTCTTATCTCATGTAATTCTCTCACCAAAACCTTTACCAAACTACCTTTTTATGGTTTATCAAATGATTTTCTGCAGGAAGTCTCAGTTACAGGCTCTCCATTAAGGAGAAGAAATTGTGAGAATAAATGTGCATGTATCTCTTCTTCTCTTTAGTAAGAGGAAAAGATGGAAATTTGTCTCAAAAGTAGTTTTCCCTGCCAGACAGTGGCAGATGACTCAGAAAACTCAGATACTGGGCACAATTTTACACAGTCGAATTTATACAGACTAACTGTAAAATATTTATAGGATATGTTTTCTGGGTTTCAGTTTGCCTGTAATTCTTCAATAACAGTTCTCATTCCTAATGAGCTCTTAAAACCAATCTATAATAGTTCATGTATTCTCAATTATTCTAAATTAGGAAAAAAAATGCATCATCTGCATGAACTGTATCCCAAGTCTGTGGCTATGAACAGAAAAAATATGACATTTAGACTGACCTTGAGAACTGAATGGCTAAATCTGGCCAAAACAAGGAGGAAAAAAGGTAAATAAAAAAGTCACTTAACCAATTTTTCTTCTTTTTTCAATTCCAGTAACTGCTTTTCAAAAGTAAGAAAAGCGGGCAAGAATCACAAGAGGTTAGATTAGAACAAATGCAAAAATAATCAGCTTTAACTCCTTCTGCAGCATTTGAGCAGGAATGTGTGGTCAAAATACGACAACACAGAGCACAGAGAAATTGTTCCTCATCCAATAACATAAAACGTGTCATCAAAATGTTCTAACCCAACTTTTAGGTGAATGATCCTATCTCCATATCTTTAATTTGTAACTACAACCCAGTAGATACTACTACTTGCAGTTACAATTTTAGTACCTATGAAATTACATGGAATGAAGTTTCTCTATGGCATCTTATATTCTTTTTTTCCCCTTAGACTAGCTATTGCACTGTGGTTTTTCTGCATACAATCCAGCTTTTTGTGACAGAACATAATTTTCTATGTCTCGAGATACACATTGTACAACAACTATACGATTTATTGATGTTGTATATCCTTAGCCTCACACAATGCTTACTTCATTTGGATGTATATTTACATTACTCGTATTTCCACTACAGTTCTGGATTTGATCAAAGAATGAAATTTAGATAAACAGGCTGAAACTCATTCTTTTTAAGTTTTAAACTCTATTAAATAAGGAAAAACAAGGTGTTCAGTTCCACTCCCAGCCAAATAATTATGTTTCTACTTCTAAGCTTATGTGGCAAACAATGCTCCCTTTTGTAGGCGAAATGCTCTTACTTCTCCCCAGCTCCCAAAGTTCCACTGTGGGCAGGGTCCAGAATCACAGTGTCTTGACTCCAAAGGTTTTGTTGCCTCATCACAGTTACTGGCACTTCTTCCTTCCTCATCTTGACATACTACAACTCGCCGGTGAAATCCACCTGCACAAGTACTAGAGCACTACCAAAACAGGTAAACATACATTTTGCCATTGCATGATCAAAGAAATGTCAAATATGTTGGTTAAAACAGCTTGGTTTTAACTTTCAAAACCAAAATTTTCAAATAAAAATGACTACTATGTAGAAGTATTTTAAATTTGGAATCACAGAAAAATCACATTAGAATTCAATATATTCTGAATAATAATAGCAAGAATAACAATACTTTTAAAAATGAATGTGCTTCTCTTTTGACCAAATCTGTACTGCAACAACATTTCTAGAAATATTGACACACGTGTGACAGAACAAATTAATATATTCTAAAAAAATTTCTTACTGCTCCCCAGGGTCCAGTTCTCCATTGATATCCTCCCACAGAAGGACGGTTCCACTGGTTTAAATTGTCTTGTGGAGGGTGTATTGGGAGGTAACCTATTTCTGGCAAATGGCTTGGATGGTCATGTATTTTTGGAACATGATGATAGACTGGTGGACATGGTGGCATATTACATTCTTGTTCCTTAGGAGGTCGGCCTTCAGGATCACAGTAATTCTCATCGATTTGCTGATGATAGTTGACACAGATGACTTGTCTTGTTACTATTCCATTGTCACATGTAACTGTGCACTGACCGGAAGATTAACACAGTGTTTTTCAGAGAGCATTGATAATCAATAAACAAATGCATTTATATTTACTTTTGACAAGAACATATACATTGCTTTTTCAAGAAATACAATTCCAACCGCACTTGCAAAAAAAAAAAAAAAAAAGAACTCTCAATTTCTAAAGAGAGACTTGACCAATAACCTAAATGCACACATTAAAAAATTGTTGCAATTAACACTTACAGGGGACCAGTTTCCAACTTTCCACTCTCCACATGGGCTAAAGCAGCTTGAAATTTCAGCTGGCCGTGGTAAATGAGCACACAAAGATTCATCTGCTATCTCTCCATGAGCATCTCTACAACTCACATAGCGAGCTCGATCACCCTTCCCACAGGATGCAGAGCACTGTCAGTGAACAATTCAAGGACATCACACTTTAGGAAACTAAAACAAGATCATGCAAGATTCTAAAATACTAACAGTTTCTGTTGGCTTGGAACTGAATTCCATGGCCTTAATTCTCATGAAGCATTCCAGTACATCCAGTATAAGACAGTATTTAAGCTATAACATGGAATAATTACACAGTTGCACCAGTAACTTCTAGAACACTTCAGTTGTTACACAGGGATGCAATATTTACATCAACTGTTAAAATAAAACTCAATATTAACAATCCATTTGCCATGGTGGCTTGTATTAGCAGATTCTACTAAGCCCCTTCTGATGCATTTATACCTGAGGAGTTCAAGGTGGACTTAATGAAGAACTCCTGAGTAGCCTCAGTTTATGCACTCTTTACTGCTATTTAGTTAAAAGAGCTGTGCAAAAATATAATTGCATTATATGCTTTGTTAAATATCTCAAGGGATTAACAGACATATGCACATTTTATAGATAATTTTAAATTTTCACATTGCAATCAAGTAAAACTAATTTTCAATATTATCAAAATAAAAACACTGCATTGAAGAACATTAATACAGGAACTGTTTTACTAATGCTAATTTTACAAAAAAAAGTCAAATTAGACCTTTAAAGACTCCAAACGTTTAGTATTACTATTCACATAAAAGATTTAAATAATATTTTAAAATCAAAGATGTTCTCCATACTTTGATCAATTACATTTAAAATAACACATGCTAGTGCACTGTCAATCATACGAAAACTATTTCACTCAGAACCCCTTCTCCTAGAATTCTGCTTTCTTTCCTATTGTTTTTCCTGATTGAATTTGAAGCACACAGTTTGCTGAGAGATTCTATCGGCTCCTTAACAAACAGTTTCTTTACTTAAGAAAATATTAGAACTTCTTTTTAATCTATCCCAAGTAGATTTCAGTCTGAAAAATATATTAATGAGAGCTTCATGGAAAAATGGGTGAATGAGTGGGGGACTCCTCTGTAAGGTGTGACTGCTACATTACATACTGGGGTCCATGATCCATATCTCCACTGGGTCACCTTCCCCACATGAACTAGAGGAACTGAAGTAGTCCATAATTTTGTATTTTCTGGACAAGAGGGCAATTCACATTCCTGTGGAGGTGAGGAAAAAAAAAAAAAGCTTTTGAAATATACATTTCTGAAGAGCCAAATGTAATGCAAATGGTTAGCATTAATTAACATGTAAATACCTCTTTTACATTTTCCCTGGAATTATTCAAAGACTTTTCCTTGAACTGCTTTGTTTTGTTTTAATTTGAGTGTCAAAGAAAACTTATTTGATCTTAAAATGGCATTAGTAATAACTAATAATATTGGCACTATGAGAAAGAACAGTTTTGCCCAACTTGTTGTAGAGAAGGAGCATGGACATGACAGTGTCCTGCTTCAGAGCCACAGGCAGTACAGAGAGACCAAGCAGAGACAGTGGCTGTGCTATCCTGCGCTTTATACCTTCACCTACTGAATATATAGATTTGCCCAGTTTCAGTCAGTAGCTGAACAGGTACCACAATCAAAAATGAAAAGGATCCTCAAACCCAGTGTTTGCACATGTAAGCAGAAATAAATTAAGCAGGATGGCAAGCAGCATCCTTACAATATTCTACATGTTGGAGCTTCCCCCACTGCCAAATTATCACAGGCCTTTGCATTCCTTTAAGTCATATACTTTAATCCTTCAATCACATACCAACTTTCAAATGTCCAATCTTAAAATAACTCTTGTTTTACTTAACTCCCTTGTGAAGAAAAGCATAGAGTTTCAGTATTCTTTTCTCATTTTACAGAATCACAGAATTTCTAGGTTGGAAGAGATC
>VZSR01000262.1:65821-105330 GCA_013398615.1 Brachypodius melanocephalos | reverse complement strand
CTCAAGCGTCTCAATGCCCTTCCTAAATTTTAGAAGTGAATTCCTCCAAGTTCCCAGGTAGAGTCAGTAGAAAACAGTTGTATTTAGAGGCTTTTGACAGAGGAGTAGAGAGGTATTTTTTACCTTACCTGACTGTCTGTAGGACGAGTGGCAGCGTTGCAGTCGCTGTCGTCGCTCAGAATAACCCGGTATGTCCCAGTGATGCATTTGACTGCGCGCACCTGGTATCCGCGTCCACATGTTACAGAACACTGTCGGAGACAGGAGTTTCACACACTCGAAATACCGCTATTCACAATCAAATTTAATTTCTAATTGCATTTTATACTCTAAAACTCTTTCCAGAATGAATAGGAGTGACTGCTGAGGTGCTAACTTCCTTTGTGGCAGACCATCAGATACTTTACCAGTGTCCATAGCACACCAATGGACAATGCTTGTGCAGGACAAACACTTTCTCTCTTTCCCCTTTTCTATCCCCTGCAGTGAGTAGGCTGGAGATTGGGAGGAGACATTACAGGAGTCTGGGAAGGAGCACTGCCAGAACAGCTGACCTGACCTGATCAAAGGGACAATACATGCTCTATAATGTCATGCCCAGCAATAAAACTGGTGAAGAGAAAGCAGAGGAGGGGAAAGGGAGGAGTAAGGAGTAGCTTCAAATGAATCACTAACTGCAGCTCTTAAATGTCTTTCCTTTCACTATAGGGTTTGACCAGAGTGCTTCAAAGGAGCCACCTAAACCGGTGGCTGAAAATATTATGACATAAATCCTATCCCTATAAATGTCGTGGTTCAAGCACAAACACTTGTAAAAACCTGGTTGTGAATGGCTATTACCAGGTGGTACAGTGGAAAAACTGCAATGAAAAGTTCTGCTTCAGTGACATAGATTGGTAAATTACTTGTACAAGCTATTTCAGAAAACTATTTTTTATTCATAAGAATTCTATCATGGGGCTGAATTAATTTTTAATTTAACTTTTGCATTTAGCTTGTAGGAATGGAAAGTCATCACCTTGTGATCACAAGATTACTCTACATTATGTTAGATAACAGTGTGGTTATCTCTAAGGCAAAAAAAAAAGTAAAAGAAATGTCTGAATTAAAAATATACTTAATTTCCAAAGGTATATTTTTTTGGTATTTTAATAACAGATTGTATGCAAAAAGATAAAGACCAGCTGTGATTTGGTTATGATTTCCCACTAACATCCAAGAAACACCGAATAATCTTCTGTTGGTTTTAGTAACCTGATCTTGTAACAGCAACATGAAGTTGAATACCTTACTTTTTAAATTAATTCTCATCTATTTACTGACAAAAAATTCCTTCACAAATTAATTCACTTTTTTCTAGCATTTTAAATCCACTCTAGCTTGCATTACATGACTGTCACACAGGAACGTCTTTTCAACAGCAGTTTCACATAGATAGCAGATCTTTTATCAAGGTAAAAACAAAATGTAACAATAAAGTACTAAGTCCTATTATTAGCATATACATTTCTATAATTGAATGAACTATATTGTAGATATAGAAGACTGATCTATATTAATTGAAGCTACCACTTGAATATGCCCACTTACCTATAAATATTTGGTCTTTTATCTGTCCCATTCATCTGAACAGTTTGCTACACTCATTTTCATTATTCTGGTGATGTAATACACTGATGTGCAAAAGCATCTTTGATATTAAGGCCCAGAATCAATTACTATTTTAGGCACTTAACTTACATATGGGTGTTCCTAAATTACAAGTTAGATAGGCAACAGGACCCTGCAAACAAACATGTGAATCAATTCAACTAAAACAACTGCTTAAGATTCAACTGAAATATTTTAAAAGTATTGTTTTGTGATTGCTGATGGCCTGAACTATAAAACAAGAAGCCAGGAATCCTTCTGTACTCACTGATCCCCAAGGCCCTACTTGCCAAGATGCACATTCATGAAGTTCACACGCTGTTATTGACTCTGGTCTGTCATTTGGGTTACAGAAATCATCTCTCAGTTGTTCACCATTAAGTTGGCACCAGACTTGACGATGCTTCATTCCTTTGCCACATGTCACAGGACACTGTAAAATTATTATTATAATTATTATTGCAGAGACATGAGTCTGCATTAATGGCTTCAATTTCTTTTTAGTAACTTGTAGGATTTTAAAAATCACACAAATAACAAAAATATTCCACAAATGTAAGTAGTCCAAACCCCCCTATTTTTTAATGAACTGTTCATTTCCTGTTAAGTTCAACTCAAATACTAATACAAAAAATCACTACTCAGATTCCAAAGCTACAAATTATGAAAACTATGTGCAGATCATTTATTTCCAATGCAGTAATAGCACATATATCACAGCTTTCACTGGAAAAATGTTTAAACTGTCTACAATTCTTTCATATCCATCTAACCTATAATAAAATTAATATAATTCTGTTAAACAGATGGCTGCATAGTTCTCATTGCTTCATAAAAAAGGAAGGTATGAAAACTACTGCAAATACTACTTCACTACTTCATTTTAATGTAACCAAATTAAGGAGACAAATAAATTATAGGAGTGTTTTACAGAAGTTCTCATGCTATTAATAGATGTGTGATGTGTATCAGACAAATCATAGAACTTTGGAACTTTCATAACCACATGGCTCAAGATAAAATAAAACGCCTACACACTTAATGCAGCTTATTTTAATATTGATGACCAGGACCAAATGTACTTTAAGTTTTCCACAGTTTTATTACCTCACTCCAGTCAGAAACCGACCAGCTTGGACATAAGAATTCATTGCAACTCTGTGTTACAACTCTTGGAAGTTCCTGGCATTCTCTGTCAGGAAGATGACGACCCAAGTTGTTCATACAAAAAGCTTCTCTGGTTCTGACACCTCTTGCACAGCTCCTGGAACACTGTTGGGTATAGTTATGGAACAGGAAACAGAACACAATAAAACCAGGCCAAAATACATCATCAGCCTTAAAGGTGAAAGACGTTAATGACTGCACCAGACAAAAGTGTGCTCCATTTACTCCACAGAATGCTAATATGTTCATTTGAGATAAATTCAGCACTTTGTATAATAGTTCCAAGATTAAACTCTAATGAAGAACAAAACTAAAATTGTACAGAACTAAATTATTAAGACTGCAAATAAATATACACCTTTAACTACCAGATCTTCGCCGCTGACATCCAAAACCAAGCTACCTATTCTTACAAAAATATAAGGAAGCCGCTGAAATTTACAGGTTGGTATTAGCTGATTCTATATATCTGTATTTGTCAAATACAAATACAGATATGTCTCCTTTTATTAAACTAAAAAAAAAAAATAAATTGAGGAATAAAAATTTGGTATGAACGCTAACCAGAACTATAATGGTACAAGTATAAAGTTTTAAATCTGTACCTCTGACCATTCTGTGTAGTGCCAGCTTCTCAACATACAGTCACCATGGCAAGGCTCTCTGGCTGCTGGTTTCCTCTGATCAGCACAGTGCTTATCATCCACTGGAGCACTGAGTCCTCTTGCAGTAGAGTACTTTATGCAGTGGATCTCAATAGACCGATGTCCTGGGCCACACTTTGATGTACAGTCACTTTTGCCAACACTGTGCCACCTAAAATGACAAACTGTTGTAGAAAGCTAAATATGTTTAAAAAAAATATGACCATGGCAATTAAAGCCCTCAGGGAACATACCAAGAATTGTAATGCAAATATAGATATGCATTTTAGAGAACAAATAAAACTGTAAAGTCTATCTCATTACTGGATTTTCAAAGCAATATAAAAGAATTTGACTCAAAGGCCTAAAAGAACTTTTTAAATTTAAAGGATCTTTTTTGTCTTAATCTCCCAGGTAACTTTGAAAAATGTAAGCTATAATTCTAACTCTTCATTCTCTGACTATTTCAGTGTGGGCTATCTTGGAGTGCAAAAACACAAGTCTGTTTCAAATTAGTTCCAGTTGTGGGTACAATTCTGGTGGAAAGTATATTTCATGCAGCAATACAAGTTTCTGTGCCAGAATATATAGAACAGATTCAAAATTATAACTAATTCTAAGTAGTTAAGTAGTTAATTAGTTAAATTAGTTAAAATTAATTAGTTAAAATTCTAATTCTAATTCTAATTCTATTGTATTTTAGCAATAAAAATTAGAAAAGTACCCTAGTTCTACGTGGAGTTGAAGGCGTAAATATCATGTATAAAGCCATTACACCTACAGATTTGAGGAAAACAAAGAGAGATGGGAAGGATGAGGGAGATGGAGAGGGATGGGGGGACAGAGGATAAATCTGAATTACCTTGTTTCAATGCCAATCAATAAAACCATATAAGACCACAATAACTCCACCAGTTAGGAATCTTTTTTACCTTAATTCACACTCTGTATTACACTCCTCAAAGACACTTGGTACAGTGGGTATAAGCTCACATCTTTGATCAGACACTACCACATGATCACTTTTACGTATACATGTCATTCTTCTTCTTCGAATACCTTGAAAAAGCATCAAAAGAAGCAAATAAAGGACTAAAATAAGACCGCCTTATGGATTCCGTTCATCATTTAGGGACTGAGATACACCATTAATACAAATTGCTGTATACAGCAGATTCTGCACAAACAGGCTCCTTTGTGCAGCTCACTACATTCCAGGTGGGAGAAGAACCTTTCCCAGCCACCTTTGCTACCTCCCAGCTGTCCTACAGTGGTCTCACAGGATATCAACTTCCAGAGAACTACAAAAGGGCAACAGTCCATTTACTCATAAAACTAAGCATTCCATATGCATCATGTATGTCCTGCTAATTAACATATTTGCTAAACTGCCATGTTAATATAGACATTGTGATCTTTTCTCTTAAAGAAACAGAAAATACAACCACAGGGTACCTAAAACATCTGGAGTTCTGGAATACCACAGTTGACAGCTGTTCTGCTTCTCTAACACATGAGCATGTACACAGCCTGACTCAAAACCAGGAGAACCTCACCATCAAATATTTACAGGCTTTTCTAGCACTCACTAATAGGAGTATTTGTCAAAAATCTGTGTTCATACACTTATATATATACACATTTCATAAATGCTGTGGCTTTATTTTTATACTGGAATGGCCTAGACAGTAACAGTTTAAAATAGTCAAATATATCTTTAAACAGCTTTGTCCCATGTAGCAGATAATCAAAAAAAGACAAATAAGTGAGTATGAAAGACACCAGACAAATCAGTGATCACCTGGAAATCATATAATGGAAGCCTAATGAATATTAATAGACATGCAATACCACTTTATAAGAATGTATTAGATTTGATTCAACCTTTTCTTAATAAACTGCTCCTATGTCTCCAAATGTAGATTTGAATATAGAATTGTACTGCCTAAGTACTAAAAATAGCAATAGCAAAAATCAGAAGCTATTCTCTCCTTAAAGGCTCTGTGAACTTAAAGCTTACTGAGAGTAACAAGTTTTCCTCCTTACAAGTAATAGTGAAATATTAGAGAACTTTAGATGAGTCCCTTCCTTAATCCCACTGGGTCTTTGGTTCTGGTGAAAAAAATACTTCACAGTACCTTGGCACATCCTGCTGCAGTCTTGCCAGGGTCCATAAGGATCCCATGTAAACAGATCACTTCCATCTTCTATTGGGACATTGAATGAATAACGCACATCAGGGTTGTACAAGTTCCCTACACACAAAACCTTGATTGAGATAAAATGATAGCTGTTTTTCAGTGAATTTGAACATTAAATTATGAACACAATGATCGTGTAGGAAATCTTCAAACTTATGAAAAAAGTAATATGCACCTGTAAGGTTAGTTCTTCTTCAACTCTATCAGTGCTGTTAATTCGTTCTATTGTATTGTTTGAACCACTGTACTCAAAAATGGCTCCTTGTATATTGATTTCTCTTTTTGACATGCTTACAACAAAATTTCCATTCAAGATAAAATTTCCACGGGTATCTGATAAAGCTGTAAGTGAAATAAAATATTAGAAATTATTTAGTTAAAAGGTTCTATCAATAAAACCTCACCGACATGTAGCTTTACTTTACTCAATGTAAAAAGCTGTATCAAACAGTTCAAATTAATGAATTGAATCTTAATCATCAGTAGCTTTCACCTGAGCAGTGGTCATGGATTTTCTAAGCCATGGATTTTCTCTGAAATACAGTAATTAAATAATATCTATTCTGCTGAAGGTCTGACCGCAGTCCTGACTTTTAAATTTTGCTAGGTTCTGCTATTGCAGAAGGAAACAATAATTACTGGTATTTCTGCCCTATTCTACAGCCCACATCCTTCTATTTGCTACAGCTGCTTCTAGTGAAGTGGCTTGTAAAAGTAAACTTGAAAATGACAAAAAAAATTATTAAGCATTTGTGACAGTCATTTAATACAATGACCTATTTGCAATAATAAAGATTAATGACAAGTTAAGCATTTTTAAATAAGGTAAAATTTGTAGTACACGATGCTATTCAGGCATTACTAGATTTGAAATGGAAGCTAATGTCAGGGGGCAAGGGTTGTTTCTGGGCAACAGGTGACAAAGAAGACATTTTGAGGATTCTGAAGTTTGTTGGCTAGGATGACAACAGGAGACAGAAGGTAAATATGCTTCAATATTTTTTCAGGCATTTCAGATACAATCTAACTACTGTGAAATAGAACAACCAAGATTTTTGGTAGGATGTACTTTGTTGCTTACACACACTTGCAAATCTATCAGCATGTGAGTACCTTTATACTCTTTATGTCCCAGACATAATAGAAAAAGAGATATATGAGACAACTGCTAAGTTTGCTGATGGTCAGACTGCTTTGTTCATAAACTAAGTGTATGCTTCCAAGATTTAAAACAACAAATATCTGCATTGTTCCTGAGTTCACTTGTGGAATTCCAATTAACATTGTGACAACAAAGTAAAAAACTGACAAAATAATGCAAGGTGCTATAATTTTTATTCTCTGATGAATGAACACACTCATCTAAGAACTAGAAACCTTAACAGCATCTCACTGACTTACATACTAGTTTTCTTAAGACTAGGATCTACAGAGAGACTCAGGCCAATGAATATTAAAAATAATTAGATATTTTCTCCAATGTCTTTATCAGATTTCTCATAACATATATCCAGAGCAGATCTCTGTCAAAAGCACAAAACCTATCCATCAATGTTGTACACTGGAGGCTTTACCAAGGTAGTTGTCATCTTCTGGTTTGCCTGAGTAGCTGTGCTGTTGAATATCAATGTTTGTTGCTCCTTTGGGAATATTTACTACAACATTGTAACCTGCAAATAAATTATATACAAAAATAGTCAACTATTAGTAAATATGGAAATACATTTTGATTCGCAAAGCCCTACAGTGCACAGAGACAACCAGTACTGAATGCCTTCACATGTGAAGTATTAGGTTCTGTGCTCAGAATTCAATACGTGAATTCAATTCTTTACCACTAACACGAGCTCAATCTACTCAGAAAAATCCCTAGAGATCAGAACTAGAGAATCCCTAGAGAGCAGTCAAGTGTATCAAGAGGGACTCAGGAAACTGTGACTGCTCAAAATTTAAACTTTTACAAAAATCTGGGTAAGTCCCTTAACATGAAATATCTCCATTCCCTGTTTACATGACTGAGGTAGCTGTTCTTTCACAAGAGTATTTCAAGACAGCACACTAAAGAATGAGTCTTAAGTGCTAAAATAGTGCAGTGTTGTAGGCCATATGCATAGGTAGATATAGCTGTTAAACTAGCCACGCTTGATCTACGTTCTTCTGCTTAAAATATTGCGTTCACTCCCTTCAAAATACAAATGCTTCACAAATGAGTCACCATTTCTTGTAATATCTCCAAGTAATATTATGGTAGCCTTGCCACCAGGTAACAAAATAAGGCGCATCAGGATCTACTTTTTAAAAAAGTTGCACTGCACATAAACCTAGGTTAAAAAATCCAAGCGTGTTTCTCACAGATGCTAACCACAAATTCAAAAGGATACTTACAGCTGAGAAAAACTGAGTATAGCAAACATTGAAAACAAATAATAAATACAAACATGTAATCTGAGGTATCAATAACAATTTTGATAATTTTTTCACCTATTTCACTGTGTTTAACAATATTACTGTGGCTTTAGTTGATGCACCTCTGTGGGTTAAAATTTTAAATGGCACTATCCTCTTCATTTTGTACTGGGTTTAGCTGGGAGAGAATTACTTTTCTTCATAATAGCTGGTAGGGGATGTGTTTTGGATTTGTGCTGGATGATGCTGATAATTCAGGAATGTTCCAGTTACTGCCCAGCAGAGCTTACAGAGCCAAGGCCTTTTCCGCCTCTCACCCCACTCCTTCAGTGAGGAGGCTGGGGGTGCACCAGGAGTTGTGAGGGTACCCAGATGGACCTCAGCTGACCACAGGGATATCCCAGACCATACAGCCTCATGCTGGGCACATAAAACTGAGCTAAGAAGGAAGGGAGGGATGTTCAGACTGATGGCATTGGTCTTCCTAATTCACTGTTATGCATGACAAAGCCCTTCTTTCCTGCCTGCCCATGGGAAGTGGTGAACCAATTCTTGCTTTGCTTTGTGTGCACAGCTTTTGCTTTACCTGTTAAACTGTCTTTATCTGAACCATCTGAGTTTTTGCACTTTTATTTTTCCAGTTCTCTCTCCCATCCCACTGGGAGGTAGTGAGTGAGTGACTGGGTCTGTGTTTCCAGCTGGGGTTAAGCCATGACAAATTTCATAATTCATTAACTTCCAAGTGCTTTCAATCTATTAAAACTATGCCATGCATTTAAATGAAGATTTAATCTAATTACAGGTCCATCACATTTACCAGCTGGGGGCAGCACTGCAATTGCAAATTGACAAGATGCATGCATTGGATAAATACACGGTTTGTCAATCTTTCAACATACTGGGAAGAAAACCAAAACGCAGTTTAAAAAGCCCCTCATCTCACAAACTGAAGACCTTGTGGTAATAGAACGAAAGAAGATGAAATATACGAGGAAACTACAAAAAAATTGCATAGCATGTTGTCAAAGATACACAAAGAGAATAAATCACCTCCTAGGACACTGAGAATGACCATTATCCAGGAAAGCCTCAGATACTCTAATTTGATGCAATTATAATAATAGCCAACATACTAATAATGTGTACATAATTAGATTACCATCTCCTAAAATGGAAGCCAAGTAAATCAGTATTTTGGTGTAATGAATTTTTGATTATTTCTTCACTGCTGTTTACACAGTTACTGACAATATAATAACTGCATGAATATAAGTACACAACAGGCTGCTATAATCAATTCCAAATTCTGCCTTAGTAAAATGGCTCATTTCAGTTTGAAAGGGAATCAAGTTAAAAAAAAAATCAGGTGCACATCAACATACTTACCTTGTGATCCTAACTCAGAATTTTTTTGGAACAGAGCATCTCCTCAGACAATGCTTTCAGCCATTAGCCTATGGATGTCTTAGACCTCCCACAGACACTGGAGTTTTAGTGATCACCTAAGTACAATTTATTGTTTGCATGGCTGTATTCCTACTTGAGCACACCTCGTGATAATCTCAAATATTCAGCATACCGTTCATTGGTATAACTCAGTATTATCTCTTATATGCTATAATTCAAGAATTTGCACATAATTTACAACATTCCACTAACTATAAAACCAAATAAGATTTTCCTCATCCCAAAACATGGGGGCTTTTTTCCCCTCCAAATCCAATTCGAAGCAAATAAGTCTGTGACAATAGAAAGTCACTAAATAGGATAGAGTGACAGTCTTGACCGTATTTGCATAATGGCAGTTTCACATAATGGTCACTTGACTTGTAACAAATGTGTGTGTGACAAAATTCATGTGCTATCTGTAAGCAACTTCTTAGGACAGACACAAGAAAAAATACTTGTGTTTGTATGGGAAGGGTAGCTGTATAATTTCTTTGGTAATTTTCTATGTGTGTGTGTCTTCTGCCAGGGGAAAAGAAAATCCAACAGGATACCTGGCATACTTTCCTTTTCAGCATCAATCCCTTTATTCTATGAAGATCCTATTTGGCAGCTCTCCAGGTATAATTTTCACTTCACCTGTGTTCTCTTTCAACCAGTGAAGCAGAATGAAGGAGCCTCTAGGTTGATATTAACCTGGAGACTTCTGTCCTTAGGTTCTGTGCTCTAACTACTCAACTGCACTGCTACACACGTACAGTAGTCTCTCCATACTTCACAGAAAAGACTACATACAGAACAACTATCAGTAGCTCTATCAGAAAAACTAAATCAAGTAAATAAGAAATACTAGGGTTATTCAGAACTTTCTCATTCACTACTTGTCAACGAGGAGGAAAAAACATGAACATTATTAGCCCTGTTCTCTGGAAGGAGGAGGCTCACACTTCACAGGCTGTGTTTTTCAGTCATGGAGAAAAGGAACTTCATCAGCTGCTCACAACACAAACACCTTGCTATCTCTTTACACAACAAAAACGAGACATTGGAATGTGTCCTTCAGCTGAAAAGTTTTAGACCAGAGAATGCAAAGTACAAAGCAGGAAGCATTCATCCTTTTAAAGTACTTTTACTATCATAATTTCTTTTAATTTTGGCTGTGACCTTTGAAGAGATTGATTTTTTTTTCACTTAAATGGGTTAGTATGTCATAGTGTTTGCCTCTGCATTCTTGAGAGGGAATGTGACTGAAAATTAAAGATATTTTTTGTTGATAGAGGCCCTAAAGAACATACACTGAAATTGTGCTTCCTTAAATGTAAAGAGTAATTTCTAAGACATAGTGAAGTGTGCATTAAGATTAAAAAAGGCAAAACCAACATACCATAATGAGCACTGTTGAAAGTACCTGCAAGTGTCTTACAGGAAGAATTATCACCACCACAGATTCCACATTTGTCTCTCCTTGCCTTCGAATTCAAAACATGATCACAGCCTGCTTGCTACAAAAAATAACAAAAATAAAAAGGCCCTGTGTCACTCAGCCCAATGGAAAACAATGAAAATCAGTAATGTAAGCTTCCCACTACCCCAAAATATTGTTGTTCACTGTATGTATCTAGTCTTCCTTGGCAATTCATTAAAAGCCATCACTGGTTTTGGATTCTGTGATGTAAGGGCAAAATACACAGTGCAATCCCAATACACTCCATATATCAAGAACTGCACAAGAATACATAATAGTACATAAAGATTTTGTATTAAAAAATAACATAATTTATAAATTTTAATTTATATTTACATTAAAAGTCTTGGAAGTCTAAAAGCAGTATGTATATATACATGGCCATCAATTAATTTAAAATCTGTCCTTGCTGAAAAGAAGCAAAGGAATACATGTAGACTGTGCTGGTTAAACTAACATAAGCACAGTTTTTGTTTATGTATCTTTACTTGAACTTCCAGGGGATTTTTGAACTATGATAAACAGGACAATTCTTTGGCATTTCCTCTTTCTTCAACCATATAAAAACAAGTTATATTTTCTCCTCATTCTGAATTTGCTCAGTTTCACTGCAATCAGCAAAACCTCAACAAGGCTTGACAAGAAAGTCTTGAATGGTTAAAATATAACACCTTGCTTCTCCTAGCAAACTCTCATGGCAAGGCCATAGCTGCTACTAAGCAAAGAGTGCTGAATTGATTTAAGGGTCAGTTCCTTCTGATTTTATAGTAAAGTAATAATTACATAATCTATCTACCCTTGGATTTTCTACTATTTACTTCTTTGGTAGCAGAAATATAATGCTAATAATCACACAGCATGCTTCTTTCCTCCCTTTATGCTCATTTTGGATCTTGCTGCTCACTTGAACAATATTAACTCTTTCATATATGAGGCTTAATGAGGCAAGACTGTGGGTCTTCAGGTTCAATTATATGTTCTCAACTTAATTGCTTCCATTTCCAGATCTTTAATTTGATAGGTAATAAAATTAGCTTAAGTGAACTCAGAACAAAATATTTTCAGTAATGTTTATTTGTATTAATATTTAATATCTACTTTACCACCTGTTAAAATTGATTTTAATAATTAATAAGTTTAGATTTAAATACCCTGCACAAGCCTTGAACACAAAGGTCATTGGTTTCTGCTCCACAGGGAGTACCATCAGCAACTCTGTCCTTCAGCTGATAGTAGGAAGTTGTTCCAGAAACTCGGCAAAAAAGTTTACAGCGATCTTTCATAGAAACTGGAAAGAAAATCCAAGAGGTTTCTTGTCTGTTTTAAAACTTTATTTAAAGTAGCATTTTCATTGTGTTAATTGAAAAGATGTGTAATTACTTACTACCACTGTATTTTGGAAGCCAGCGAACAGCAGAGGTAAGACCGTTGATATTAAAGTGCTTGCCATCAAATTCAGAGCACTGCTGCTCCCGAAAATCTTTTTTGCCTTTTGGACATGAATCGGTGTTACATGACCGAAATTTCATCCTGCGACCAACGCAGTACTTTCCTCCATTTTTTGGCCTAAATAAAAGGCAAATGTAAAACACACTCATTTTCTAAAATTGCTGTTTTCCACGAAAAGCAGCCTCAGCCACTGATCTAAAGAGGAAAATCTTACTCAGCATTCTGATAGCTGTGTAACTGACTTACACACACACACTCAGCTTCTACTGTGCATTCAATTTTACCCAAAAATCCCCCAATCTTTGTAAAATACTGTTGCTGAGGTGGTAATCTTGCTACAGATGTTTATTAATGCATTCTTATTTTTACTTCTCTTACAGCTATAACTATTTTGCCTGCGTAAAAGCATTATTAATTTTAATGCTTTTGTCAATTTAGCTGAGATTACAGTCATATTTTTACACAAGCAGCACCTCCCTCAGTAATTTGAAATTATTATTTTACAGAGTGACAAAGAAAGAAGACAATTAGGAGCTGGCACAGTCTTTTCTGTAGTCCTAATACTGGTTTCACTTTGGGGATCAAAAGAACATAAATGGAAAATACCCCATTTACTGTAAACTCTAAAATACATTTTAACAGTTATAAACCATGACACAAAATAATTCAGTATTAGTATGTTCTTGGGGGGAAAAAAAAGAAAAAATCAACAGCATATTGATACTATCAGTCACTACTGACTGAGACTGAAATCTGAGGCAGACTGAAAGAGGCATTATCTAATGGTGATCTAGTCTACTGCCTCTTACTTATCAGAGAAAATAAAATAACCTGGGCCATTTGATTGAAGTTCATTTATCCTACTGATAATATCAAGCTGACATGGCTTATTAGAAAAACCCTGAAACTACTCAGGCACCAGCTGTGGTTCTGCTTCTGGACACATTAAAGTTCGCCTTCATTTTTATTACAGAAACACACATGGAATTATTCAGTCAATGTACTTTTCTAGTTATAAAGGTAAGTTTTAAATGCCTCTGTTATAATCAGTACTCCTTGTGGGTAGTTACTGGTGGTGATGTTGGGGAAAAGCCTTAAATCAAAGCAAATCAAGTGTTTCACTAAAGAGATTAGTAGGGAATACATACACTTATTTTTGCAGTTCTTACTGCAAAGAAAGTACCTAATGTTTAAAGAAACCTCAACAGTTTGAGTAAACCTAGAAAAAAAGACCCTGCCAAATGAAGTTTTTAGAAACATCTGCGAGAATGGATAATATTGTTGAAAGACATGAATAATCTAAAAGTCCTCTGCATATTAGAGTCTGTAAACTTGTCTCTTTCCAAACACTGCTGAAACAAGCATTTTTTATTGGTGCTTAAAAGTGATCTGCACAGCCCACAATACCTCTATTTTATTTTGAGCCAATCCATAATTTTTTAATATGTTCATTATGTAAATGTAAAACACATTAAAACATAATAAAAAATGTAAAACACAATAAAAAAACATACTCTGGTCGATTACACAGCCTGGTGGTGCTCTTGATTCCACCTCCACAAGTTCTTGAACATGAGCTATAAGGTCCCCACGGTCCCCATTCTCCATCTACAGGACGCAGCTCCATTTCTCTGCTCACACAAATTCCATGGCGGCAGTGCTGCACAGTGGACAAACAAAATGAAATTTATAATTCAAGCAAAAGCTCACTGTATATTTTAGGCACAAAAACCCCCAAAATTAAGTGCTCACTACTCCTATCTAGATATTTTCTAAAATGTGCAATTTCCTTTAAGGTAGTCAGTTTTTAAAAATGCTATCTAGAGTTGTTTGATCGCTAGGAAATCTACGGGATATTGAATATTTGTTTGTCTTGTCACTTTATCCAAATATCTCTAAAAGATCTTCAATTCCTGATGTGTTTTCATACATCATAAAGTTCAAAAATAGATTTACAACTGTCTTTTATGTACAATATTTTTCAGTTTAATTTTGAATTTGTGCTGATACAAAAAGTGAAAAGTTACAAGAAACCATAAAGAAATTCAGGGTGTTTTCAACATCTCAGAAGCTAACTATCTAGTGGGATTGTTTGGAAAAAGCAGCCAGGCATTTAAGACCTTGATTATGTAAAACTATATGATGCTATATATTCATCCTTGAACTCAGACTTTCACACCTATAACAAAAGGTGTAGCATACCTTAATTTATTTACATTTTATGATTTTTTAATTTACTACTTATTTAACAAAGCTATTACCATTAAAATTGAATTAATAGTTAAATAAAAAAACCTAATGGTAAAGAAATAATTCTTAGAGCAAGATAACTACATTTCAATGCCTATTCTGTTACTTCAGATCTTATTCTTGGTGAAGAATGATCAATTTCTCTCTAAAAAGTTACATAAAGGAGGAATTTTCATTACATCTGCTGGGACTTACATGATTAGGAAGACAAAGACTGCAAGACTATTTTGTCGTGGTCATGTCAGTTATGAGACTTCACCACACTGTAACTGTAAACTTTTATTATTTATAGAAAGTAGTTATCTTTTTTTTTTTTTTCCCAGAAGCATCAATCTCTTGCTTCTAAGTACTTA
Source organism: Brachypodius melanocephalos (assembly GCA_013398615.1). NCBI lineage: Eukaryota > Metazoa > Chordata > Aves > Passeriformes > Pycnonotidae > Brachypodius > Brachypodius melanocephalos. The sequence goes on along the minus strand of VZSR01000262.1, from coordinate 90,299 downwards.
TTATCCCTGTTCCTGACTGCAAATATGTCCACTTCAGTAGTTATTCAAGTATATGACCAGAAAGTCTAAATGAGAATCTTTTGATTGGTGCATGTGTGACTTTACAAAGAATCTGCAGGAATTACCACGATTAATGCTACTGATGACTTATAGAAGTTGGAATTCTAATTCACTTGTATCCTTTAGAAAATCCCAAGTAGTATGTTTGATCACAACATAGTGGAATAGTTTACATACTAAAAGAGAATACTTACAAGATACTATAATTTCAGTCCTATATATATGCAGCTGACTATGTGGAAAATGTGTCAGCTTTGTCCCTGACTTCAAACACCTTCTGAGGCATCAAAGACTGCCCTCATCTGGAGACAAGACACCAGCCAGGACTGAATACTTGGGGTCAATGCTCAGACATAATAGAGAGAATTCTTTATTTTAGATGTCTGTTTACAGACTCAGGATTAGACTATCCGTTAATTAGGTTTGTTGTCAGAAGGGATTCTGCTAGTGGTATGGACAGGGAGTGGCTCATTCTATCTTTCCCTGCAGGAAATACAGTATATGGATCAGTCACTAGAGCAGGCAATATCAACTCAACTGCTTGTTGAAGCCTGGGCTTTGCCTCTCTGCAAGACAAAACAGCCTCAAATCACTCTGGAAGGATTTTGACAAATAAAGTCTCTGGCACATAAAACAATTTAGGAACCTCTGATACACAAAAGTAATAAAACAAGTATTAAGCCTTTTTTATAATTAACTTAAACATTACATGAAATTTCTTGAGTTATTACAAATTTATCAAGAAACTATGAAGAAACCAACTTCACTGAACACACAAAAATTGTGTGCCATCTTTCTGAATATAGCTGACTGGCACAGAAATCTTGTTCATTGCCTAAAATAACTCTTAGATACGTTTTTTTCCTAATTAGTATATGCTTTTTGTTGTATTGATACTTATGTTCACATGCTATCAACCATTTTGTTCTCAAAATAGGAATCTGTCACAGAATCAGGTTCTCTTTTCAGGCTTCTGCCTGAGTTCCTATTCCAACTTGATGATAAAATTGCCTGCCTGTATAATTCCTTGTTACACCACCTCTCGCACATAGGCCTTATCTTTCAAGCTCTGAGTGCCTTCCCCAAAGAACATGATCATTCCAGGTGACTCTCAAACCCAAAGCAAAAGCAGAACAAAAGCTAGATCTTGGCATAGAACTGTGTAAACAATCCAGTCAATTGGCCAGATCATCACTTAACACTAAAACTAATGCTTTAACTTAAAACCAAAAAGCTACCATTATTTCACTGCATATGAATTCTCACTGGAGTGCTTACTGTTATTTTGTATTATTTTTTTTTCAAGATGGCATTCAGGTACCTTTAATTCCAAGCATTCTAGTACCTAACATCAAATTCCTAGCAATCAAAGGCAGACTTTTTACATAGTCCATCCATAAGGTAAATGAGGAACATTAAGAACTTGCCTATCCAAAAACTGTCCTTAGCATCTTAGGAAATAATTTTTTACACTATAGGCTGAAGAGTCTAAATCCTCCTTCACAAAGTGAATACTGCATTCTAATATAGACAGTGATGCAGCATTTAGGTTCTTCTTCCATCCAGAAAACCATTTACCATGACTTCAAGGAGGATATCAAGGAAAACGAAATTTTATACCCACAACAGTATAATTCTGATCCATAAAAATGCAAAGCATATGCTCCCATCTGGGATTTTAATAGCTTATTCAACAAACTTGTCTCAGCTATTATTCTGCTGCATTCCTACAGAAGCAACATGATGAAGTCACAGTAGAAAACTCCAGCACCAGACATATTCCAGATGTTCCTCTGTGTTCGCTTGAATCATTGCTTCACTGAGAATAGTATGATATTCAGAGCTTCCATAAACTTAAATATATTTGCTAATGATTTTTTTCTACATTTTTTATGGCAAATATAGCACATGCATCATATAAAGTGTGTATCACACATAATTCCAAACATATAGATTGCAGCAAGTGGCAAGGCTACTCTAGTCAAGACCAACAGCTGGTTTTCTGTCAAAAAACCTAGAAATTCTTCAAATTTGGAATCAATAAACCTGTGAGTACCTAAATCTGTTTTTATTAATTATCTCCTTATAACAAGCACTTTAAGTCTTTCCTATAGATTAACCTACCACTTGATAAATTGATTTTGAGAGCTTGCAATTTATCTCTGACTGAACTTGCCAAATTCCCAGGAAAGCTACCTTGAAAAAAATTATTAAAGCATTGACAGGCTATGCCCAGCTTTGTCTGAATCTAGGAGAGTGGTAGATGCAGAACAGGACCAGAGCTCCTCTGAAATCAAGCACTTCTCACACAGCCCACCAAGAACAGAAGTGGGACCCTAAGGCACATAAAATGAGCTAAGGCAGAGCAGTTCATAAAATGAGCAAACAAGGCAGAAGAAATGGAGCTTGGAAAGACATCTAACTGAAGGTGTTGCCACAGCATCTCAGGTCTTTACCTCTGTGGCATGGAATCTCAGAAAAATCTACATTTATTACTCAAATGACAATATCTACAAAACCCACATTATTTGAATTTTTTAATGTTTTCAATTTTTCGTTGCAAAAAATCTGCATACTTTATTTCTCCCTTAAAACTTCTAATTTATCTGAAATTATAGCTCATAGAAAAATATTTCACAGAAACCCTGGTTTACAGAAAAAAATTACAGTTTGAGCCCATACTTTACTCTGTTCTTACAGTTCAAAAGATCTGCTGCTGCTTTCCAGATGGTGAACATATTCTCCTATCCCCAACTCTGATAAATTCCATCTGATTTTTTATATGTACTTTACATATATGCACACAAAATGATTTATTCAATATCTTCATGTATTACATTCATGAGGTAGTCAAGCTATGCAACAATTTTTCATAGTAATCAATAAATGGGTACTACCTACAAGTGAAGAACAGCAAACATTAGATGGGTATTTTACCAGAATTAGATGGGTATTCCTTTTACTGTTCAAAGTAGTTCTTTTTTGCTCTGCATCCCCTTCCTCAGCTGTCCCTGTATCCCTGTCTTTTATGCCAAAAGGACTAGGATGAAATCCTAATTTACCTGATAGCTATTCTGAATATTTTTAGATACTAGATCAATATACATTATGTATTTACATTGAATAGAGTTAACACGTCTCTAAAACACAAAAAGGCACAATGCTTTCCAACCCAACTGTTACTTGTATCATGTGAATTCCTTCTTGCTGTTAAAGAGATTTTTCCAAACTTCATTGACAGTTGCTGTTTTTCAATGTTTAAGTAGCAAAATGCCATTCTGTAGAACACCGGGATATCCCCAGGACATGGAAAAGTTTGGGTCAGAATCCTATAGTTACCTCCTACTTCTCCATTCCAATGCTCAGGGAATCAAGAGAATACTGTCATATTTCTATATTCCTCCAGGAATCCAGGAAGGATCAGAGTGCAACCTTTTGGAGTGCCTCAGAAAAATAAACTACTCACACTATTGGGTATTTTTGCCGTTATTTTCATAGCGATAAAGGCTTGTTCTGAGAATGCCACTCCTGGAAGATAGGTGGTTTCAACAACTTTTCTTTGGTGGGGTGTTTTTGGTGGGTTCTTTTTTGACTCAGATATGCTTCACTAAATCTGATTGTTAGAGTGGTCCACAGAGCAAGATCCGTTATGACATGGCATTTGAAATCTGAGCTTAAAAAGTCGACACTAAAATAACAAATGCCTTAAAAGGATCTTTTCTGTATCCATCACAGCAATAATGTCACAAATGCCAAATATAAATCAATTTAGCTTGCTGGAAAATATTAATTACAATTAATAGTCACCGTGTCTTATGCCAATTAACATCAGCAGCAACTTGCAGTCTGAGTTTGAGAAGAGCTGTCCCTTAGTCAGGAACAGATGACTATTTGTCAGATTAATTAATTGCTGTTCTTTCTTACATCTTTCAGAGGTAATGACTGTAATTAGCTCCTTACTTCCTAGAGAAAAATGGTTCCACTGCACTAATTACATAAAATAGGTTTTTGTATTCTTATATAAAAGAAATCCTCTGATGTTGGCAAATTAGTCACTTTAACTGAAGATTACAAATGAAGTCTACATAAAAGATGAACTTCTTTTCTGATGAGTGACTGACTGAAAAATGGGTTAAACATTGTAACACCAACGGCATGCATAGGCTATAATCAAACAAAGCTTCCAGTACAGCCTTCAAGTAGCTTTTTCTAATCTTGCAAGACAGAAAGAAGCCATTCTACATTTGTTAGTTTACCCACTACATTTGTTATCCATTAAGAGACTATTTTCCAATTCCTCACTAATATTGCCCTATCAAACATAGAATCTTTAAAGATTAAAAGTTATTGGAGGAAATTTAGAAATAACTGAGTGAAATGTAGCAGCCTATCATACATAGAAATTAAATTAGAGTTTTTAATCATTTTTTAACATATAAAATTATTTTTTTAAAAATTAACATTGCTCCCAGAGCCCCCAAAACTCCCAAAGCACACCACTATATAAAAGCAGCTCAACATATAAACCACCTACATTTAAGATAGTCACTGTCATACCTGACCCTGTAAAAAATCTCAGAAATATTTATTCTCACAATACTCTGACAAGTAAAAAACACTTCTGTTTGCTGGTGGTGAAGTGAGACATGAAGAAGCCAAATATAGACCAGTAAGGAACTTAAGCACCTGATTTCTGTTCACTTCCCAAACTACATACAAATCCAAAACCAAAAGCTTCAAACCTTCACTGGAAATTGGATACAACTAGCCTCCATCATTACTTCTGTTTCTATCAAGGTTCTGTAAGTGCCTTGGCTATATCTACTAATTAGATACTTATGACCCTTATGGACAGCCCGAGAAAGGCTATATTGTCCAAATTTACAGATCAGAAACTGCATTCAAAGAGACTTGAAAATGAGGAAGCAGTGAGTGGCATCCTTATCACCCAAAAACTCTTTACCAAATAAACCAATGAGCAGATAATAAGAAACGTAGTTTCCACTTCTTTTTTTTTTTCAATCTGTCAAAGCATTCAATCCATACCTCAAGCAGTCAGGCAGTCTTACACATTGGGGTAGGAATGAGAAGAGAGAGATCCTGTTTCCAGCACTGAACAGACCCAAGTATCCTGAATTAGGTTACAATAGGCAAGACAGAAAATGAATGCAAGTTATGTGTGCTTAAGACACTTTCTGGAGTGGATGAAGAGGTATTGACACATGATCACATATTTCCTCCGGAACAGAAACAATGCAGATACAAATACCTACTGAGACAAGATACTAATCCAAAGACTCCCGCTTTCCAAAAAAGCACTGTACCTGTACCTAAGTGATTCATATTTAATTTGTTCTGGTTCAATAAACAGCCTCAACAAGATCAACTGCGGGAAACACGCTTTAGGGATGTCATATTTCAGATATTTCTACTTTGGACACTGCCGATAAACAACTTACTATGCATGAGCTGAATGTTTCAAACAGAAAGAAAGATGGCAACTTTTCCCTGAGTTCTTTCAGCCATTTTTAACCAGTGTGGCATGTGTAAACTTTAATAATTACTCTGACCAGACAAACTATGGGGTTTAATGTCACAAGATGACAGAAGTAAGAGAAACTGCAGATATAGTCAGGTGGACAATTTTCACACAATCAGAATCCTATAGGCGCAGTATTGCCACACAGCAAGCATGGATCTTTCTTACCTACACCCAAAACTGAGAAGCAAAACAAGCCTTACCATTCCTACACCACAGACTGTTCCATCAGCCAAAGGCATGTGCTGAGTACGACAACCCTTGTGGACTCCTTCTGTGCTTGTGCACCACAAGCGTTTGCATTGTTTCTAAAAAGAAAAGCAGATTATTTTTGTTGCACCTGCAATACCATTTTAGACATTAGCTGTGATTATTTTTATTTTCTCACACTGTGCAGGCTTAGTGTTTGCTGTTGTACTACCATTTTTCACAGATAAAACTCCACAAAACCAAAACGGATTTTGCTTAAAAGCAGGCAGGAATGTGGAATATCTGAAATTGACCCCATCAGATCAATAGATAACTTCATTTTCTACTTCAGTAGAAAATTTTACTTAAAAATATGTAAGAGGTTACAGTTAATACTACGCAGAACAGTTTCCATATAACTTTTCCCCAGAAAAAGACACTAAGTGAATTTAACAGGAATTAAATGTACTGACTAGAAAATTAAGTGGAAAGTCTTATTTTCAAATTGCTAAAAGACTCTTAACAGACAAATAAACCTTATGGATTACAAAATTTACAAAGCAGTTTTCAGTAACACCATCTTCAGGTGTTTGAAGCCCTCTTTTCCTTTTTTTCAATATTTTCATAAAGCCTGACTGCTCTTAAATAACATTTTACCTCAACAAAAAGCTCCACTTAATTCCGTTTAAATCTTAAATGCTCTTCTTTAAACAGGTCCAACAAGACACACAGTACTGGTAGAGGAATTTTACAAGTTGGTCCAAAATCTAACTCTACATGAAATCTTGTCAGCAATGAATAAAGTCATAGTATTGTATTTGTATTTATATTGCAATGGCCAGATTAAGTTTTCAAAATACAAACTTAAGTTTCAGTACTAATCTGGTCAAGTTTTCTTTCCATATCTCAGTTTTGTATACAAAATATACACCCTGTCAGGCATGAAATTATTTTTTGACTCTGACTAAGTAGAGGGAATCTACATTTTGAAACAAACATTTAGAAAAAATCTTTATTTTTAAGTTATAAGTCTCTAAAAAGTATTAAAAGAAATGGAGAAGCAAGATGTGATAATGTAAGATATGACCTATACTGTGAAAACATTTGCAGGAAGAGCTGAAATAAATCCCTTTCAGTTGTTGCAGGAAACCTTAGTTTTTGCAGCTCTAGATATCTTAAAGGAATTATCACATTCACAGATATGGAAATCAAAATGAATGGCACCTACTTTCTATAGCTATAGATTTCTCACATGTGAAATTGCAATTTTCCACTTCAAAACAACCTAACCTGAAATTTTACTTATTTCAGGATAAAATTATTCCCAAACCAGTAATTATCAGTAATTTTTTAGTATAGATCAAGCACGACTTTGTCTGGTTTTCACTCACCAGGTAAGGGCATACTTGTGACCCAATACCAAACGTAAGCTCACACTGCTTGTTGACATCATACACTGACCCAGGCAGCTGAGAGGAAAGATCATATGTTCCTCCACTAGGTTTGTCTAGGAGGCATTCACCATAACCAGTACTGTTGTAAAACAGGAAAAAAATGTGAATAAATCACTCAACTCATTGGGAACCTTCTCAGTATTCACACAACACTGACACATGCATATCTCAGTGGAGTTATGGGTTTGCATGCCTACTTGCCTATGTAATGATTTTAACTGAAGTAATGAATAATGAAATGTACCAGGTCACTTGATTTCCCTTTTTTGTATTTTGCACTTAGATCCACCAAACAAAATTAAGTGGGGTATTTTCTCATATTTTTTAAAAATGGGAAAAAATGGTACCACCTAATCCTCATCATTTATTTTTAACATAAAAATTTTAGAAAATAAAGGGTGTCTATTCTAACCTACTAAAATCATCCTAAGGGCATTAATACCTAAGGGTATCCTTAGGTAATCCTAAGTGGTTCAATAAACAATACGACTATATTAAAAAAACCCAAACTTCTATGTTTTGCATGTTCAGTGCAACTTTAATTAAGTCATAATTCACAGAAAAAGGTAAATAAGTGTATTTTTCTGGAGGACTGAGGCCCTGCAAGTGAGTAGTTAAACCAAAATGCAAAAACTATATTTAAGCAATACCTTTAAAGTACTTCTCAGAAATAAATTAAATGGGTAAGGGAAAAAAAACCTCAAACCAAAAAACCCCACGCCAAACCATAGAATTATATTTACACTCACTCAAGAAATTCAGTGATATATTTTTGACTGCATTTTGACCAGGTCCATGGACTTGTATTATAATTTAAAGTTGGAGCCATCACATGATATTGGTGTTTAATTCCAGCTTCTTTACATTTAAAGCTATCATCATGAGGCACATTAAACCTAAAAAAGCAAAACAGATAAACTCCAAAACAAATTCATCAATAATTAACTGAAACTCTCTATGCTGTAGCAGCAAATGCTTGAATTACTCACTTAATACATCTATCTGACCTTTTGGCAATAGATATCTTTAAAATGCCTTACATAATTATCTCCTTATCCAAATGCTCTAGTTATACAGTCGTGGGTACAGGAAGAATTCTACAATTAACATAATCTTTTAGCTTACCAGAAATGTTCCAGTGTTTTAGGAGTGTGCCAATTCAAAGGAAAAACCCATCTCCTCAACTGAATACACAGGCCATGGCTGGTCTGTCCACAACATGCAACCCCAATACTCAGATCATAACTCTTACTATTCAGTAACAAAAACTGCAGAGCACATCAATATGACACTTAATGGAACTAACACATCATCTTATTTTACTGTCTCAGTTCAAGCACCAAGACAAACAGCATGTGTCTAAGTGGACTTGCAGGGACATGAAAATGAACAAGCTAGCTACTGAGCTCTCTAACGTGGTCGTTACCTACACTGTGGCATGCTCATGGAGCTAGAGTATAGCACTTTTCTGCCATCACTGATGAGGTATGCTTCATAAAATAAAATGTTGTCATCTCCTCTTATTTTTCAGAGTAAAGTATTTCTCTTTGTGTTACTCTACTGTATTCTGAAAGGATTAAACACAAGGAAGAATATTTCTGTGTTATATTAACAATTGTCTTTTCTTCAAAGTAAACTCCTAACAGGGCTAGAATACACTTAGAGTTAACAGGACTATGTTGCACTACCTAGGGTACGTCCCAGTGTCCCAACCAGTTCATATGACAAAAGGACAAATTGACTCTTTGGACAATTTTTCCTAAAATTCAGGATACCAATCAAGTTATAAAATTCACGGTTTCTTTACCTGGCTCACTGCACGGGGCAAAAGTAATGACTCTTCTAAAAGGACATATCAGACTACACCCTCTTAGAAATGCAAAGGCCACTGCTGAAAATTGGTCATATTTAAAAGGATATTAAAAAAAAAATTACCTGCTAGGAAATAGGTACTTACACATGTCCAAGCTCATGAGCTATAGTAAAAGCAGCACTCAATCCATTTTCTTCACTTACAGAACAACTGCGCAGCGGGTCGCACATTGTACCTAGCTCTGCTAAACCTGCAAAATTGAATCCTTAAATAAAAGCTTAAGAGAATGAACTTTCACCTATTGCCATGTATTACAGTGGATGCTATGGCACTCAAGTTGGAAGTCGTGCCTCAAGTATGCAGCAAATTTACACAAAACAAAAAACCACCTCACACCAGAGTACATGCCAGGAGAGAACAGCAATAAGAAATGTGAAACCATTATTTTTGTCTATGTGGCTTGAATTTCGTACCTATTTTCTGACTTACTGCTAACAGATTTTTTTCTCCTCACACTGATATTATCATATATAAAATCATATGATTTGATGAAAAAAGATGATGAAAAAAGATGTGACTCACCAAGAGTATCACACTTCTCTCTAGCTCTGCAGATATCTTCCCTTGAAAGAAAAGATTTATTTCAACTCATTACAGCATATAAAAGATTATTGTAAAAGTATTTCACTATTGCTTTACTAGTTACAGCAACTGCAAATCTGAATCTCAATTTTTAATGTTAGAGGCCATTCAAACAATTTGTATTCTAGTGAAAGAAGTAATTTACATTCACCAGACTAAGCCCACAGTACTGCTTTTTATCTAGCCTGCAAAGAACAAAAATTTATTACATTCTTTCTCTACAAAGCAGAAGGTAGATCAAGTATGAAGAAAAGATGCTGAAAATCATGCAGATTGCAGTATACTTGAAACTTGAACACAGGGGAAAAATTAGTGGAAAACAAGAGTGAAAAAGAGACTATTCCAATGAATGAACAACAGAATCCTTGCTGAGGTGATTGGTGTACAAGAAGAAAACATGCTAATATTTATATGCTTTCCAATTAAAGCTTTTGATACTTCTGATTACATCAGGACTATCAGGACACCAGGACATCAGGAGCTGTCTGTCACTGCATCCTTCAGCTGACTGACTCTATTACATACAACACTCCCCTCCTGCCACATGGATGTACTATGGCTAAAGACTTAATTTCCTTGCAAAACTTTCAGATCTAATTAATTTCTATCATCTTTAATGGAAGGATCATCAGATGATTATCTATCAACATAGCAACATCAGAGTAATTGCTCACCTGTGGATAATCAGTGTTTTGGAAGGGTAAGATACTGTTATCTATGAACAATGTCAGTGGAATGGTTAAAAGATTGTATTCTAAAAACAAAACTGAAGCATTTGTCTCACCTAGCTGACTAATTGTGGCTATTTTGAATACTGTACCTAGTGATGAGAACAGCAGTATCGTGATGAGAAGGGTGAGTATCATCCAAAGTGTTCTGTGCTTGTTGCCATAAGCAAAAATTACGAAGAGTGGTAGCTGCATTAAAAGTGATAGCTGGTCCTTCCTAAGAAAGAAATGACCAAAAACATCAAATAAGGGCTTTAATATTCATGCACTTGCACTTATTGCACTGTCACTTGTGCTGCTAATCTGCAAAGTAATGACTTGGATATGGAAAGAAAGTCAGCAGGACTCCACATAAGAATTCCCTCAGCAGATTTGTTTGAAGGGTCAGACCCGAATTTAGCTACAAGTCATCAGTCACAAGAACCCATTATTCTAAACAATGTATGTGAGCATTTACCATGTGTTAAATATTAGAAAAATATAGTGACATTTATGATAAATAAATATGAAATCCATGTATTGAAAAGCAAGTACTTCTTACAGTCTTAAAATATTACAGCTGTTAGGGCTGAAAGCCTTCCATTGAAACCCTCTATAAAAACAGCCATTTTCCTGCCACATTTCCATGAGCATAACCACACTTCAGGTAGTTCTGACATAAGCTTGCATATACTATCTGATTTATGTCCCTATAGGTCAACTGGACACGCTAATACAGAGACAGGAAAATACAGGTATTAAATACAGGCCGTGAAGTTAACCTTGCATTTGACATATTGTTTCCTATGTTAAAACAAAATTACATAGTTTAAGAAAATATTTTATATCTAAACTAAAAAAAAAACCAAACCTAATTACAATGCAAGTTCATGCACTTCGTTTCTTGCATAAGAATGAAATTTTTTAAATATTTTTTTTCTTACCTGTTCATTGTGAATTACAATTAATTTGACAATAACTATATTAATAAGATTTCCAATAGTTGAATCTTTATAAATTGCTGCAACCTAAAGAGAAAAAAGATTAAAGTATTAAACTCATCTGGTAAACTATCTCTCTTAATGAAACAAACAAATTACCAAGGAAAACCAAGCCACTACACTACAGGTATTTCATGCTGTACCTTCTGTACCTTCTACCCAAGGATATGGTGACAAAAAAAAAAGTTTCTCAGTTTTTGATACTTTAATAGCTTCAATTCTATATTCATTTCCAAACAGACAGACACCATGTTGAAATGCTAATGTAAAAAGTACACTTATTATACAGTTTATTGATATCAAAGAAAGGAAAAAAGTAAGGTTACCGTGACTGTGAGGCATAAGCTGCTTTATATGGATGATTTTAGAATCAGTACCTGAAATATTACAGAGTTTTAAAAGCAACTTTGAACGAATAAGTTTTTACCTTGCTTTCAATGGAAGCTGGACTGAGTTGTAAAACTGTATTGAAAATATACATGACACATACAAAGGCATCTTTCCACAGTCATAAAATTTGTATTTATATACCCAACAGTCATTTTTATACATACTCTTGCAGACAGATAATAAAAATCATGAGTCAATTCCATACACCAAAGTGAACTTTGAAAGTTATTTTTCATAAAAGCAGTAAAAAAGTTTATACATTACAAGTAACAGCTTCAGATATCTCATCCATGTGAATTCTGGCTTGAAGCAGTAGTCAAATGACAGCCTTATGTAAACAAGAGTTGCCATCAAACACAGAAGTCCTGCCTTTCCTCCCTGCAAGCTTGTGCTAAGGCTGCAAGGCTGCAAAAGTGATCAAGGAACTGATCCAGCTGCAAAATTGGGGTTTTCTAATCACACTGTTCTGGTCAATATGCTCTCATTTCTGGTGCAGTCTCCAACACAAGTGCTCGCTGAGGGAAAGGGGAAGAAGAACAGACTTATTTCAGAAGACTTTTGAGCCACTTGAACTGGCTCAAATTGCTTGTGAAACCACAGCCTCGTAGTATATAAATTGTCTTTACCCGAGGTCAAGTAATACTGCTAAAACTTAGAACTGACAGAGCACTGGCTCCCAACTCATGTCCCACCTTTCTCTAAACTGGAGAGAACACAATATGCAACACTGGCCCTCATTTCTTTGTTGACAAACAAGCTGGAAGTAGAGGATTCAATAAGAGTAGGGAGGAGCCAGAGCTTCAGAACCCATGTGCAGAGCAGTACAGCTATTGTTTGCTGCTTTCCATATGGACTCCATTCTTGGTTACTAACCAGCAAGTATCCAATTATTCTTAGGTGGTAATAAGGAACATGTCTAAAATACTCACTTGAAGTGCTGCATCCACTGGGCATGGACAAACTCAGAAGGCTTTACAAAAGGTATCTGAAATGCTCAAGCACAATTTAGGCAGAACTTCAGTGGAATAAACTACCATTTTTCTAATATCAAAATTACTTTACCACTATCAAGCTCATAATGTGTTCTTATACTTTGAGATCCATTTTGATAAACTTTGAAAGGATATTTCTGGGTATTTATCCTCCCCACAGTCAAGGCATGTTCCTGTAGGAACTGCTGTCTTACACTAACACACCTACCACATCCATCTCAACTCATGTAACTAACAGGGAGCAAATTCCATCAATGGCCAATTGAGAAGGAGAAGGGATGAACTCTTCTGTAGACATGACTATCTAGAGATATGTATTTAAACATATATTTTCATACAAGACAGAAGCAGCTATTCAATTTCTTCATCCCTTTACTATGGAAGGAGACAAGATATCTAATTTTCAGATGTATGAGGCTAAGGCAGATTAATTCCAGCCAGGCTCTTTCAAGTTTTATCTCTCTTCAGGAACGAAGAAACAGAATATGGGTTCATAGGACATTCCAAAATCATACCAGAGAGGAATGTGAAATGAGATCTGTGAGGGTCTTTGGCTTATTCCAAGGGTTGGAATACACTTGTTCCAAGGATTGATTCTAATACAATTTAAACTGCTATGAGAGGCACTTACAACTGAGAATTTGTTACAGCATAAACCTATACAAGATCACATGTGTATAGCATCAACACAGACTTCTTTCACTGGACATGGTTGTTGAACTTGGCCTTGTAGACCTTCATGAGATTCACACAGGCTCACTCCTCAAGCCTCTCAAGTTCACTCTGGATGGCATCCCTTCTCTCAAGCAACTCAGCTGAATCACTGAACTCGGTGTCATCTGAAAACCTGCTGAGGGTGAGCACAATTACATTGTCAGTGTCATTGATGAAGATATTAAAAAGTGTTGGTTCCAGTATGGACCCTTGAGGGACACCACATGTTACTGGTTTCTGTTTGGACATTGAGCCATTGATGATAACTCTTTGGACTGCACATCCAGTCAATTCCTTATCCATCTAACAGTCCATGCAGCAAATCCATATCTTTCCAATTTACTGGCCAGGCTGTAGTGGGGGGCTGTATCAAAGGCTTTACAGATGACCAGGCAGACCTCTTTCCTTGCCCCTGATGCAATTACTCCATCACAGAATGCCACTAGATTAGCCAGAAACATCTCTTAATCAACTTGCAAATCAATATAGTTAATGTCTGGTTTTGGAACAAAAAGCTTTGAAACCCAGGAACCAGATACATTTCACTGGCTGTCAAGAGCATGCAGGTCATCTGAGGAAGTGACACAATCAACAAAAACCAATACATGAGTTGTCCAGTACTCTAAGGCTATATATATCAGGTAGAATGGCAAAGAGATTGACAACTAAATGGGAGAGTTAATAGGTTCAACTGAAACCAAATAATGCCTGAGTGCCTAAACTGTGACTTTCAACCTTCAGTGCAAAATTAGCCTTAAGTCTCCCAAATGCCTCCTCTGCTGTAGTAGAGATAATTTCTGCTCCTGGTGATTAGAATGATGCAGGCAAGGAGCTGAGGCTGGAGCCTTCTTGCAACTAAAACTTAGCTGTTCTTGTCCATGGTTGTAGTAGTACTTATACTGTAGTTGATGAATGTTCCTCATACACACTAATAGTTCCTTGAAAAAAATCTTTTACGGCTGTGCAAGTGCTTTTTGTCAAGGTTGTCCCGCTAACAAAATCTGGACACACAGAAGAGGCAAAGAAACCAACACATAACAGAGAGTCAAGAGTCCTCCTTCCTGCCTGTTGACCCAATGTCCATTTAAAATACTTGAACAAAAGCACATCTTCAAAACACAAAACTAGTTACTCATACCTCAGAGAAGATGCATTAGACTAAGTATATGAGAGAAAAATATCTCATTGCATTCCTGAAGTGAATCTGTTGCAGGACTTTCAACACTATATCTATGCACCATCTGAATTATGTACTGGTTATCTCTCTGGAGAACAGCTGAGGACTGGAATAATGCCTTGTAGATGCCAGAGGTCAGCAGTTCCTGCCAAAATCTGAAACATACCTGTTTCCATTATGAAAGCAAGTAAGTTCATGCTAAATGTAAAATAACACTGCTCTCATTAACCCTATGTTTGAGTCAAACTATGGATGCTTTGCTTCATGAGCACTTTCATGACCTCCAAACATTTAGTTACTACCATTGCTTTCAAAAGATCAAAGAGCAAGACTGTATGCTGATAACAAGATGTCCTTACCAGCAAAGTTCAGTATACATTATCAGCATAGTTGAACACATGTGAAAAGTCCTGAAAACTGATAACCACAAATCAAACTTGAAGATTTACCTAAGGAACTAAAATAATCCACTGAGACTTGAAATTATATAATGACGCAGGAAATTATGAAACCTCTGGAATATAAGATTCTTATTTTTCGTGAAAAAAAAATGAAGAGGTAAGTACTCCCTGCTCCTGTACTCTAAGGATACACCTCTCAATCATCTCTTTCTGGAAGCATTCATGAAAAAGGATGATGAAAGGGGATAGGAATTTAATAGACTACACCATTTCTTTACAATTTCCAGATCTACTTGCTTTAGAGTGATCTAAATACAGGCTTCAGAGAAGTAGGAGGTAATAGACAAGATAAAAATTTTTCAAACTCTTAAAACCAGCCTCCACACCAGAGGCAACAAAGAATGGGGAAAAAAAATATATAAAGTAAACCAGTTACACTTTAGGACCACAGCTTTTATTTTCATGGAATTTTGGAAGATTAAGTCAGACAGCTGTGGCTGACAGTTGACTGGAATTAACTTGGTCACAGTATAGTTTCTCTTGACAACCCTGTTGCAACTGTCCATGAAAGTGTGACTGTGAATAGCGGCAAAATGCCCTATTTGGAAAAGGTGCTTCTAAACAAGTTAAGTACACCTAGAGGCTGAAAGGTAAGTAAATTATATATCCAAATCCAATTAGATATATCTTGTTTGGCTCTTTTTTCTTTCCTTTTCTCCCCCAAACATTGTGTCACAAGACCTCTTTTTCTTTCCTCTTATCTGTTACACACAACCAGAGTACCAAGAAAATACAAATATTCATATCCCCTGAAAGAAACACGGTATCACTCCATAGCTTGTATGTCTTTTGCAGGCTCCATAATCTCTTATGTATCACTGTAGTGCTGAAAGCATGTAAGATATCCAGGGTCTGGGAGACTTCTCCTTCACCTTTTCCAGTTTCATAGCGATTCTGTCATACATTTGTTAAGACCCAAAACTTGTCTGAAGTCATGAGATACACAAGCAGTTACTGCTTCAGCAAAAGAGGAAGAGCCATGTTATTTCTGTTGGTGCTATTCCCATTCTGTTGCATGCTTATTTCTGTGCAAAACTGGCTTCCACAAGTGGAAAGAAGGACTTAATGGCAGCAAAGATGTCCCATGCAAACTTGCACAAGTATACCTATGCCTCAGACTTACCATTCTTTTCCCCTGTAAGTTTTAGGTCATCTACTGCTCCCTCACCCAAGTTCTGCTCAATCTACTATCCCTTGAGTTAACCAAATAGACATTCCACATGTCACCTAGTGGAGTGCTTTAGTGGAGGCAAAAGGAAAAAAAAAAGAGGGCAAAACCCCTAAAAACCCCTTTTAAAGACTGAGTTGCCTTTTGTGTCGGTTTTGGCTAGGGTAGAACTAATTTTCTTCCTAGTAGCTGGTATGGGGCTGTGTTTTGGATTTGTGCTGACCATAGGGTTGATAATACAGAGATATTTTTGTTATTGCTGAGCAGAGCTTACAGAGCCAAGGCCTTTCCTGCTTCTCGTGCTGCCACACTGGGGAGGAGACTGGGGGGGGCTGGGAGGAGACACAGCCAGGACAGGTGACCCAGAGTGACCAAGGGAGAGTCCAGACCATGTGACATCATGCTCAGTGTATGCAGTGCAGGGAAGGAGGAGGAAGAGGGGGATGTTTAGTGTGATGGAGTTTGTCTTCCCCAGTATCCATTGCATGTGATGGGGCCCTGCTCTCCTGGAGAAGGTTGAACACCTGCCTGTCCATGGGAAGCAGTGAATTAATTCTTTGCTTTCCCTATTAAACTGTCCTTATCTCAACCCACGAGTTTCTAGCTTTTACCCTTCCAATTCTTTCCCTGATCCTGGTGGTGGGGGAGTAAGCAGGAGGCTTAGTTGCCAGGTGGGGACACCATATCATGAATGTCAGTTTCTGTCTTACCTCTAACTTGTAACTGAGATGGGTGTAAAGATACCCCCTTAATATTGCAATAACTCAGAAGATGGTAACAGTCATTATTATCACCTTCTACAACTCTTCAGTGAAAATATGTACCACAGTTATAATCAGATCATATCAAATGCCATCATGTACAGCACAATATCAACACATCCTTCCTTTCAGAATCTAAAAGAAACTACATTAAAAGATCATTTCCAAGACACAGCCATAGACAGGCTTCTCTGGCTGTTAGAAGCTACTCAGAGAAACATGAGTGTTGCTTGGCAACATGTCTGCTATTTTCCTTGTTCCTATTATTATATGGGATGGCTCCCAGGTGGTTTAAAGCAAAGCTTTCATCATAATTTAACAATATCAAGACTTCACCTTAGGAACACTTCTTGAATGATTACTACTGAAGAGAAAGTCATGGAGACAAGTCTAATCATTGAATATCTAATCAACAACAACCGTCACCTGTACGAAAATAGTAATAAATATTACTAACAGCAGTGAAGTGTAAAGACAGGCAAGTATGTTCCTGCCTACATACTGCAAAATAGAATCATTTAGGTGGGAAAAGACCCTTTAAATAATGGAATTCAATCAAACACTGCCAAGTCCACTATGAAACTCTATCCCTAAGCACCACATCTGCACATCTACATGTCTGTTACTTATCTCTAGGGATGGTAACTCCTCTGCTTCCCAGGGCAGCCTGTTACAATGCTTCACAACCCTATCCATGACATAATCTTTTCTAAACCTTCCTGGTGCAGCTTGAAACCATTTTCTCAGGTCATTCACTTTTTACTTGGGAGACAAAACTGACCCCCAACTCACTACAGTCTCCCAACAGGTAGTTGTACGCAGTGGTAAGGTTCCTTTTTTCCAGGTTAAACACCCCCAGCTTCCTCAGCCCCTCCTCATATGACTTGTGCTCCAGACCCTTCATTAGCCTTGCTGCCTTTCTCTGGCCATGCTCCAGCCCCTCAATGTTTTGGAGTGAAGGGCCCAGAACTGGACACAGCACTTGAGGTGTGGCCTCACCAGTGCTGAGTACAAGGGAACAATCACTGCCCTGGTCCTGCTGGTCACACTGTTTCTCATACAAGACAGGATGTCATTGGCCTTCTTGGCTACCTGGGCACACTAATACCTCTGTATTAGTTGGTGGACCTCAAGATGTAGAGAGGTATCATTATGTTATTTAATATACAGGTACCCCGGAGTTGCAATACAAGGACAGTCACAATTAAAATAGTAGGCTTTTATACCCCTACAGATAGCCAAATGTCAAGATAAGTAAGAATGCTAGCTCAGAGAATTTATATGAATGATATGTTGAAAATAATTGTTTCCAGCTATGTATATTCATTGATGCATAAACAAATACCCGCTTTCATTTTAACCACACCAAATAAACCAAGATCATGGGGTTTTATATACACAGAAGAAACATAACAAGGTATATTCTTGGCTTACATTAAAAAAATATGCCTTGTCCTTGCCTTCTAGATTTTACTAGATGAGAAATAAAAACCATTGAACATTCCTGTAGCTTTCATATGAATACAATGAACTGAATGAGAAAGGGGCAAAATAGCCTACAGAGGTTCTAAGGAACAGATACAAGGAACAGTATATTCACCTCTAAATTTTGGATGTAACTATATTCATGGCCTTTCAGATGGTAGTCATACAAATTAAATTATTAACCTACAAACTATTTAGGTCTACGGCCTATTTTTAAATGATGACGATAGGCAAAATCAGTAATGCCAAACATTCTTAAAGGCCAGAATACATCTATGCATCTATTTCCCAGTGTGTTCTGGAAAGATGAACTGTTAACTATTGTATAGTATGAACTGCAAAAAAAGTATTAAAACAGCCTTTAAATTCACCCTATATATATTAAGATAAAATAATCTGTCTGGTTTTAAAGATGGGGCACATTGGTGCACACAGTCTTTCCACATAGAAAATATTTTATGATGAATGCCGATGATGACAACGGGGGGAAAAAAAAAGGATAAACAAGACTCTAATTAGAAAAATCTTCTTCTGTTAAGACCTACTACTCACTACTTTCCATTTCATACATCAGTAAAAGATGGTAGCTGTAAAATTTTACTAAAGTTTTTGTCTTAATCAAAATCAAAAGCACCAGCTTTTAACACCATATTATATTAGCACTGTTTTACCATGATCCAACACCACTTTATGGTTTCATAGTCTCACTGCAAGTTAAATGATCTAAACTGATGATGTCTCAATCCTCTCCTTGAATGCATGGCTGCCCCTCTCCCATGCTCCACTTTAGCACTCACATGACTAGGCAGTGAGCCAAGTTCACAATCTGCGCTGGCCATCATAGCCCTACCACAGGTGGTTTTACATGTCATGATTTCTTTTCAGAAAGGCAAGATTACAAACTCTCTGCCACAAGCAGACTAAGAACAGACCAAGTAGTTTTTTTACTCCCAAACTATATAAGCTGTACAGTACTCAAAAGGATGTCAGTAATCAGGTTCTTGATTCAGAAAGTGAGGACAGCACCTCAAAATGTTTCATGGAACCAAATTTCAGGTGGTTTTGAATTTCACAGTAAACTCCTGTGTCTTAATGAATTATTTCAGTTGCTAAAATCAAGCCTCCATATTCGGGGCTTTGGACTTTCAGAATACATTCTAAGATAAAGTCCTCCAGTTACTAAATCTATCAAGACAGTGCCTACTGCCTGGTCTGCTGATACAATGCTTGGAGCACAAGAAGAAACAGTGCAAGTTAGTTACAGCAATTACAGTATTCTTATTGTTTTATTTATTGTTTCACATTAAATAATGCCACTCTTTGTGTTGAAATACAATAAAGTTTTTCATAAAATCCTATGGCAAAGGTACTTCTTCTATTTTGAAGTACATATTTCATTCAGAATGAGTAAGTATTTCCAAGACAGAGTGTAAGTAATGTGAATACTCATATTGCCAACATTTATGCAGTTATAAAGAAATGAGAAAATGCATTCCAGTTCCAGTTCAATGGGATTACTTGCATGCTGAGAGCTAAGCCTTTTCAGGTTGAATTGGATGAGTTTTAAAACCCTAAAAATATTTTGCAGTATATTTCAGTTCTTATTTTCCACTCATAAAACAGCAGTAAGTTTACTTTGGTGGCTTTGTTGATGCTAAAAAAAGCCCCAAAGAAAATAAAAAGAAAATGGGCCAGGATTTCAAAGGTTCTTCAGGGAGCTAGATGTCTAAGTTTCATTAAAGTTTAATGCGATTTATATGCTTAAAGTTTTTAGGTTTCTTTAAAATCCAAGCCAGAACTGAATAACCTTAAAAGTTTCAGACTTATTACAAGAGTGATGTATAATGTTTGATTCACTTAAAAGGCCAGCAACCTGACAATTTCCCATCACAGAAGTTGCTTGACCAGACACAAGCACCAGTAAAATTTAATAATCAAAGCTATCTGTATAATGGCAGAAAGGACAAAATTTAAGTTTCATTTCTTTCCTTTACAGGCAATCAAATAAGACTAAAAATGGTTCTGTTTCAAACACTGAGAGGCTATGGGCCAAGAAGTAAGAAGTGACCCACCAGCCTATCGATAAATGCTAATGCAGATGACATAGCAAAGAATGGTAGTCATTTACTTTCCTTTCGCATTTTTTACTAGTTCACTGAAAAATAACTGTTACAGAGAAGAAGTGACTGAAGGCTGTATATTCATACACATTATCTGTTAGATAAATCATATTTATGTCAGGAGAGGGTTGGATCAGATGACTTCCATCTATTCTGTGATTCCAAGCCATTGCTGAAATGCTTCAAGGAGAAGGGATACGAGCTGGGATGTGTATTCTGTGGGGGAAATGGAGGCAGGGGAAGGGAGAGTGCATGGAATTAGCTGAACTGTGAAGAAATTATTTTAAAATTGTTTTTAAAATCTGCATTTATAAAAGCTCAACATTACTACAAGTAACACCTTACAAAATTTTTGTTTCAAGATTATTTTTTGCATATACATATGTGGAATAGAGCTGCCAATAGGTCTTACCACCTACAGTGGTATTCAGAGATATTAAACTCACATTAAAAATGTAGTGGCTTATTGAATGCTATTACCCAAAACCAGCAGTAAGTGTAAAACCCTAGTTTTACAGTACAGTTAGGAAAGCACAAGAAAGAAATGACAAGTTTTTTAGAAGAGAACTGGTGTTCTTTCACTCATACAGTGTATGTTAAATACTAGATCTTAAAAACAGTTCATATATAGGTTCTCTTTAAAAGCAATTATACAATGCTTATCTTATTTACCTGGAAGTCCAATGGTGTAAGTAAAAAGGCAAATATTGCAGTGTAAGGAATAGTACTTGAATGTACAACACCTACAGATGCAGGAATAATGTTTTTTTGCTAAAAAACAAACCCATCAGTAATTACATTACCTATGATCACAACAAGACCTCATGAAAAAGACATAATACATTTTCCATTTCATCTTATTGTAAAGTTCTGTAAAAAACAACCTCTATTTTAAAGTGATGTCTTTACCACTTCACTTTCTTCCTTAGTACACCTCTTTAATAAAGGAAGTAACTGTGATAAAATGGCATCTTAGGGATCAATTGTTTCAAAAGGAATTCCAAACTGAGTCTGTACTATAAGAGAAAAAACAACTTTTGGTATGGATTTTCTTTGGTAACACATGAACTTTCCTACCTTCACACCACTAAAAGTAGAAAAATTCACAAGACTTACAATAATATATACTAGTCTCCCTTAAAACATTATTTTTCTTATAATCTAATTAAAATAAACTCCATGTTTTATGTTTAGGTGCCTACATGACCTGTGTAATAGATGGCAACACCTCTACTGTCATCAGCTGGAGATGTGGATATGAGAGTGAGCAGAATTCAGCTCAGCTAACTGCCTGTTACCCAGCATCCCTTCACACACTACAGCTCATCAGAATGCACAGCTGGAAGATACAGCAGGAGATTTGCACAGCTTGGTGAAGCAGCAGCTGAGGCCACGTCAGATATCCTGCAAAATTTTAAATGGCATGGGGCACTTCTGTGGAGCACATTAATTAATCATGGTGAAAACTAGAGGGCTATTTTGTTCATCCAAAAGTAGATGTCAGTAACTGGTCAAGTTAATGGCCATCTAAAAAGCAGATGTCTCTATAGATACTTATGTGATAGGTGTTTTAATTTGCTAGCCCCCAAGCTAGATGCAGTTTCACAGAAATTGAGCTTCTTGAATAGATGTAAGGACAGAAATCTAGAAATAATTACAATGCAGAATATGTTTACATGCTTTTTTCTAACAGATAGTTCAACTGATGTCATGGTGAAACTTTTTAGAGCTTACTGTACTATATTCTGAATCAATACAAGTAGTGATTTTTGGTTCAAGAAAGAATTTACCACATAAAGATCTCAAATAAATGATACCAACTCAAAGTCTGACCCATATTAATCTGAAGTGTCTTGAGAAATTGAAAAACTAGGATTACTATAACCAAGCTTTTTTTTTTTTTCACAATGCCATTTTAACATGTCTGCTGTAATTAATCTGTATTTTTCACTCCCTGAAGCTTAAGAATTTTTCTAAAGCAACAAAAATCAGGAAATGGGTCCCATCATTTCATCACCCTACATGGCATTAAACTGAAAAGATCCATAATCTTAAATTTTGACCCAACTTTTTTATTGCTGTTTACGTAACCTCTTTTTATTCCACAGTATTTGATCAAATCAGAAGACAGGAAAGTTGCAGAAAAGAAAACAGAACAGAAATATTTAAAATTCCTCATACTTAAGAACTTACTTACTATTGACAGCAATGTTAGAACATAGTGCTGTAAATTCTGCCCGTGGTGACGAACCATTTTGGTGTCAGCTGTGACCATCACTTCTACATATCTTGGATAGGAAAGAAAACGTTTTTTCCTGGAATGTGGATTGCCACCATCCTTTATAGAGAGGTTATTTAAAGCATACTCTAAACTGAGAGACTTCTGTAAAATGCTGCTCTCTTCATTTAAACTGCTGGAGGTTGGATGTAATAAAGTGCTCTTCTTCAATTCTTTCTCTGTAAAGTAAAAAAATTATTTACTGATGAATAGAGTTGCTAAATAGTAAAAATGCAAAATCTGGCCAAAATAGAAAAACTTATATTTATTATCTCCCTCCCAAGGGAAACTGTGCAAAAATTAAAAAAAAAAAACAAAAACCCCTCAAAACCAAAAAACCTCACAGAAGACTGTAATAGGAACATCAAATGAGATGTCTTGTGTATTTTCATACTGTTCTATCATAAATGGATTATTTGTTACAAATTAATTAAGAGACAGCAATATTACACAGTTCCTAGAATGCAGTATAATCCAAACAGGAAGGCTGGAAGGAGATAAGCACTACAGCTGAACCAGTACCACAAAGGACACAAGTCAGTTAAACAAAACACATTTTTAGACACAAAGTTTTGGCGCCAGCAGAACAAATAAAAACAAACTAGATCCAACTCCTGAATTCAAGTCCCTACTGACTTTCAAATTTACATAACATATTTAAATAAATATGGGGTTTAACTTCATAGGCAAGTACGCATCAAAAATCTTAAGTGACCTCTGTAACAGTTCTGTAAATATTCATTACGTAGAATCAGGCTCTAAAGGAAATACACAATCTACTCAGATACTTCCAAACTAAGTACTGTAATATTTCCAATTACACTGTATAGCCCAGCCACCAGAGGCTTCTGATGCCTGATACAGAAAAACCAATGCCTTTACCAGAGTCATCTTAGTTCACATAAAAAATACTTAACTGAGAAGCATATCTGAACTCTCACTGCCCTCTAGAACTTTAGCAGCTAACCAGACACTCCAGCTCCTTCAGAAGAAACCTCCACCATCTTTCTGGAAACTAGATGTCCTTCTTAAAAAGTAGCTGCCAAAGGATATGTCTCCTAGTCATTTTATTCTAATGACTTAGTGACTACAGCACTGACCCAAGAATTCAGAGATCACACTTCTGTCACCCTCAACTTGAGAGGATTTAAATTTGGGCATTCCATTATCCAAGGGAAGAGCCCTCATGTGTAAACTTTAAGCTACTTTTGAGAAATCCATAGTCTGTCTTCCTTAAACACAATATGGCCAGAAAGGAAAACAGAAAAACAGCTGAGACAACAGCAAGCATTTTACTGAGTAATTGTTTAAAAACCAATCACAAAATAAAGCTATACTAATTGTGAAACCATTAACACTAACAGTAACAAGAAGGGACTGGCTCTGAAAAGGAACTAGTCCAATAGTATCCACATATACTCTATGTGTTCAAACTGGCCTTAGTATCTACAGAAAACCAGAATACTCAAAATAATGTTTCTGAGAATTGTAAGAATTTTCCAAAATTATTAAAACTAGTCACCCAGG